>JAFELO010002419.1:92538-118697 GCA_017140195.1 Eumaeus atala
TTCTACTTTAGGGTCTCCAATCGCGTCATGGTGTTTAGAGGAAGCTATACTCTTTAAAACTGACCATAAATCATAAAACAGCGGAAAAATATCTGAACTGTTGAAATCGAAGACATTGCCTACCAACCAAGACTGCGTGGACCGAGCTTTATGAACTGGTGCCGAGTCGTGCTGGAAGGACGATACTTGGTTATTGAACAAGGTGCTATTAAGGGGCTTCACTACCTTCACAAGGATGGTATCTTGATATACTTGATGTCCTTCATAGCTCACCAAATCATCACTGTAGTCGAATGATACCCACCTTGCACTCTGTCGACTAATTGGGAAGCTACCGTAGAGCATTGAGCATAAATTCGGTCATTTTGTTTGTTTAATGTCGCTTAATTGTAAAGACGTAACAATTCTTTATTGTGACCTCCTTTTACTTACCACTTTACTAGTTACTATTCATTTTACCACCACCAGTTAAGTAAGGAAAGTTTTAAGTCATCTCTAAAAATACGTGTTATGTTTCTCGGCGCTACCTTCATTTCCAGAGATAAAATCTTTTGTTATTGGACAGGATTTGTTCGAATTCTTTTCCTTACTACTTTCACCACCTTTTTCGTCTGAAGACTACGTGGACAGCCAGATCTTTCTCTATTACAAACAGTGGAAATATGTGTAGAGTTATAAAAAATCATTTGGTCCATATCTACTTTGTGTAATGCCATCACAGCGTTTGTGTTCGCTTTATCACTCCACTACATTTTAATATTATGAAATATTGTACAGCGCATTGCTGAAATGAGAAAACACAATGAACAATCGTATAAAAATGACAGATTCCAAATTCAAATGTATTTTTTTTTTGTAACAGTATTTATGGCCAGACTAAGTACATAAATGCAGAGTACCACTCACTGATCATATACGAATCTCAGATACTTAACACCTAAAAACTTGAAATTTGATCAGTAGGTTCCTTTTAGGTGCAGACATTCGCTGAGAACGAATTTTTCAAAACTGTGTGGAGTGTAAGGATGCATTTTTGTGTGTAGAGTACGCGCGTGAAACCTCGAGGGGTTACTAGTTGTCTGTAAGCTGGTCAATCGGCAGGACAGAATATTGTCTCATCATCATATCAGTGACCTGCCAATGCTTAGTTATAATCCGGATTGAGAAAGGAAACGGTGGGTATCATACACTCGCACCAGGCGCATACGGTTCATTATCGCATTGTACTGATAACATTGAAGAATAGAACATAATCAAGTGCAACACAATAGTGTGCGCAGAATTGGTATCTCCACTAAAAATAAAACGCTGAAGAATTTGCTTCTTTGTTTCAATGAGCTAATCTCAGGAACTACTGAACCGAAATGAAAAAATATTTTTGTGTCGAACATTCCATTTATCGAGGAAAGCTAAGGATCTTTATAGCATGACGCTACTAATACTAAGACTGAAGTAACGCGTGTGAAACCCCGGGGGAGCTGCTAGTTAGTATGTAGCAGTAGAAACTTTAGCATTTGCTTAACAGATTTTATAGTAATCTCGATACTTATAAAACATTTTGAAAATGTTTTTGTTAATGTCATATAGCACTGTGATAATGAATGAAGATCTTCTATGTTATCTGGACAATAGTATATCTACATTTGTTCGGCGGGGCGTTTTGAAATAAAAGAAGTTTTAATTCCAAATCGTAATCAAAGTATGGTAAGGGTATAAAGCATGAATATTATCTATTCAATGTATATAATAACATTAATACGATACATATAATACACTATTACTATAATAACTCATATTACTGTCATAATACAATGTGGCGTTGACCAGAGAAAGGGAACAAACTACATGATTTGAACATCAACTCCAAACGACTACCAAGGTCAATATTAAATCCATCGGCCAACGTGTCCACGGTCAAAGTGCCAGAAAAACAAATTCGTTAAGTATGATATATTTTCGGTAAAACCGTGTTCTAATGTAATACTCGGTTGAGGTAAAACTTTTCACTATTGTTGACATAAGAAAGAGCTCAATAAACGTGTTATGGAAAGGTCTGAAAACTTCGAAATGGTTATTATTAGTCTGACATTTTATGGAGGCAATATCGGATTTATGTTCACGGTCTTGAATTCTAAAGGTTTCTTTATTAGTTTACATAATACACAGAGATACTGCCTCACATTGGGTGTCCGCTTCATCCGTTGGCCTGAAGCGTATCCCACCCAGAAAATAACGGCAGAAGCATCTCGGTAGGCAGTAACCACCACACAACCACAGCTTACTATCTAGCGGCGAATGGCCTAGTGGCAAGGCTATATAGACAACCCAAATCTGCAATCATGTGCCATTCCAATACTCGATAGGCTGAAGTACTACCACTCGTTCTCCTTGGCATCGGTCCTGCTTGGAAACATGATGTCCAGGCTTCAGTAGCAGAACTTGTCCACAGAGAAATATTTCCTTTGCATGGGCTGTTCTTCCACCATACTGTTAATGCAACCATTGACTTGACAGATTTTGCAAGCAGGCTGCGAAGTTACATAGCGAAGCTGGCCCCTCAACCAATTTTGGAGCATATCAGCAGCAACACTATTTTGTATGACCTTAAAGACATGCAAACCACTATATATGTCTTTCTTCGTCATGGCTCCCTAAAGAAGTCCCTCCGGCCAGCCTGCAGCGGCAAACCTAAGGTGCTGCGTCGAGGTACCAAGACCTATGGTGTCGACATCCACGGTAGGCCGGTGACGGTAACCATGTACACATTTTCACTGTACGGCAAGTTGTAAAAAGACATGATACAATCAGCCGCTGTGCCTTGCCTTGGCGATACGTCGAAGTACTGAGAGCATTGTATGACGCTGCTTTTATGTCTGATTCCGGGAGTGCTGCCCAACCCTACATGATGAAAAATATAAAGCAAGTCACTAGATAACGGTATCTATTTATAGTAGACGGTCTATATCAGATCTGGTCTGGTCTTGTACCGTGAATAGACATTTAAAGTCATTATTATTTCTGACAAATGTCATCCATCGCTCATTTTATATTTAAAATGTCAAAGTAATTGATTTACAAAAATACAAGGTATATGTTTCATTCTGAACTGCCGTTCTAAAGAATCCATATTGTCTACTTTGCATAGTCAACCTAACGCGAATGATTTTAAATTGTTTTTACAGTGCATAATTTTACTTTATGCACGCACGACTTTGAGGCCTTGACTATGGTGTGGGTGGTATCTTGGTACTTTTTTAAACAAATGAGCAAGGTAGTCTTTTCGTATCTCTTTGGAAGTTCCTTTAAAAGAATGGTGGGTAGGAAAAATTTCGCTAAATCCAACGAAAGTATTTAGCAAGTGAAGCAAAAAATGATGAATGAAAATATTGTAGCTCCTGACTTACACCAACTCAACATCAGCCAATTTGTTACCTTGCAATTAAGTACTAATTATAATATGACCTGGAATAAATGTGAAACTCATTATACACAACATGTAAATAAATATTTATTTACTTTATCCGGAATTTATTATTTTACGTGGTCCTCTAATAAAGAGAGAGAGTCTTTATTAGAGGATCACGTAAAATAATAAATTACGGATTTGTAATATCAGAGAGTGACGTGGCTGATAAAACTAAAAAGGCACAACAAAATAAAGATTAGTAAATTTAAGGCTTTCGTTTTATTGAAAATCATGCCTATAATCAACAAAATAGAAATAAGATATCTGTAATTACCATATTGTCGACATGTCACATTATGAAATAGTTTACGTTACACCTCACTATTTACGTGATTCATTTGGAACGACTACATTGATTATTTCGACGATATCACTTTCGGAATATAGGTAATACTTATCATGCACAAAGTGCGACTGTTATGTGAGCTCGGTTATGATGTTCTAAGTTCCAACTCTTACCAGTATTACATTCTCTTTGACGTCTGTGAGTGACTACTAAGTCTGAAAATTATAAAGCATTTGACATTTCACACAGCTATAATAAACAAGCTTAAACTCTTTTTGAATTTTACACAGATATCAAGTAATATATTTTATTAAATTAAAATATTTCTAACTATATTTAGAGCTTATGTAAGTTCACACATTGATGTCTTAAGTTTACGGGAATGTAACTCATTACAATAAAACTACCTTCACGGGTTTTATCGTGTTTTATTTATTTTTTTAACAATCTCGACGTTACAGAAGCTTTTCACAAACCATGTTTGTATGACTGTCCATCCGTGTCCGTTTTACTATAATGAGTTTATATAGGGTTCAAAATATCGAAAATAGACAAACAATCAACATAACTTAATGTGGATCATTGTAATTATACAAAAAAATTATTACTACACTATTTTGAACAAATATTTTTTGAATGGTTAATGTCAGAATATGTGCTTATTCGTCGATATTATTAACTTACTTTGTAATCAGCTTAGCCTCAGACAAGTTTCGAGGTAATGACTATAAATATGAAATTTGTCTTAGATATAAGTCTAAGTACGCCCTATAAGTTTCAACCAATGAACATGATAAAAACAAAGAATCGTACATAGTTATAGAGAGATATCTTGACAGAAATGTAAAAGTAAATGCAATAAATAAGTTCAGACTATAGCTGCGACAGGCCCGAGCATAACTTTTTATTTGGGATTAAATCTTTTCCCCTTTGCATTTCAGTGCAGAATTGGAGCACGAGCGTAATAATTGATTGGATTATAGCTTTCACCGGGGAGGCTCGGTACGTGATCCCTGTACATGATTGCTGTATGCGAAACAATTTTTTTGAATGTGACAATACTTTGTACAAATTCATAGCGACAGGCTTTTTTATTAGGTCATGGACAGTTATAGCTGTATATAAAATATATGAATAGTGGAGATAAATTATTAATTGTTGTATTTTGAAAATGTTTTTTAATTGGCAAGACTTACTTTGCATAATTTAAGCTAAGTAAGAACCTGCACAGTCTATTAGGTACTTTATTATACTCCACCATTTATACCCAACGGACAAGAACCAGAAACAAGTTCAAAAATAGTTGAGTGGACAAAAGATCTGCAAATAACCCGTGATCTCTGAAGTTAGCTGCAGCACGCTAAAGTTTACCTCATTTCCTCTCAAAAGCTCACTTCTGTTGTGCTCAGTAGTGACGTGAGTCAGTGACGTCTGCGGCTTCACCCTTATTCACAATGTCATCTTTATTTCAGGTTACGGTAAACATTACGCGTGTGTACGTTTCGTTATTTATGCCAAATGTAATACCTTTTTTACAGTATATGGGGGTAGACGTGAAGTTTGGTGATGACCGCATAATTGTTATGTTAATGTGTTTTCCTCATTTCTACCTCCGCCTTCCAAAGGGAATCTGGAAATGGTACATAACAAGACGGCGCAGTGAGATTTTGCAGCGAGATCATGTGAGCTAGAGGTACCTCTCCGGCTGCGCTGCTCGTACTCCAACTCTGTCGCATTTTGTGCGGTTTGTGAGTGTCGAGTACTATTGGAGCCTTTGGAGAAGAGGAAAGAAGGAAGGCAATAATGTGAAAACCTTGGGGCATTGGTAGTCACCAATAGTCGAGAGATCAGATCTCGTCTGCAGCACGCAGACGTCGTATTAACACAGTCGCTCCCCGCGCTAAGATGGCGGATATTAAGTCCAGAGGCAATCCTCTAGAGCAATGGAAATTTCATCTCTCTAACTGTCATAGGTAGGGACAAATGTCCATTATCATAACTCATACAGGTCACACCTAGCCGCATTCACAAGCGTTATCAAAACTGTATTCTAACGTAAAATACGTTTTCTTATCAAGTGTACGTGAATGTTACTCATTACAACAAAATTACCTTTACGGATTTTATCGCGGTTTATTTAATTATTTAACTAGCCCGACGATTCAGGAGCTTTACAGCAACCATGATCACGGGTGGACTGTCTCGTGTGCAATGATTACTGCAAAGAAAACCATTATTTTTTACAACACATTACCTTCATCTTGATGTAGTCGAATAAACAACGTAAGGCACAAAAACAGGTTTTGCTGTAAAACTATTATTATACTGTTAAACATCGGCTATATTAAATTGTAAACTTTTTTCGTGAAATGCACTGTAACAGCGAAAACACGCACATGTGAGCGTTCTCACTAGCCGATAAATATCGACGGGCCGCGAGTAACGGCCGAACCTCCGCTGCAGATTTGTTCCTTACCGTGCCCGTGCGACATACAGATTTGTTTATACAGCCGTCATGAGCTCACATTATTCTTTAATGTAATATGTGATGCATGTATCACACAAAAATGCTAAAAACTCTTAGAAAGAATAGGTTTAGGTTTCAAAGGTTCCTATTAAAGATCTGCTTAGCCTATGAAGAACTGAAGTGGAAAATCTATGTCTTCTTAAATGTATGAAATAAAGTCCCCGACAGTTATCTATATGTATGTGTAGACTTTCTTAAAATCGTCTGAACATATTTTCATGCATTTTTTTCTATGAATAGAATCATCGAGGAAGGTTGTAGTGTATAATTTGGTCTGTTATTCACGGTCAAAGCCAAGCGAATTACTAGTTCTGCTTATATATTTGCTACCTAGCTATCAATAAACATAAAGCATCTATGTGGTAATTGAGAGTTCAGTATGAACTGGCCAGTCAATAATTTAATAGTCACTTGGAGTTTAGTTCCAGAGAGATGCGCAGCCCAGAAGAAAATGTTATTTATCTCTATATCAATATATATGCTCTAGTGAAATGCCTATATATATATATATATATATATATATATATATATATAGGCATTTCTTAGGACAATAATATATCAGTAAATTTATTTATTACATACAGCTCCTGTACAGAGAACACCGAGCGCAAAGACTATTAAGGTATAAAAATTAATTTCATTTCACATTTGATGTTAAGGAATATCCTTGGGGCTTTTGAAAACGCTAAAGCCGTTTCAATACAAAGCTTTTCCGTATAAAATGAATTCGCGTTTTGATCCTTGCTGCTAAATTACAAAGTAAGATGGCGAATAATCTTGCAATCTAAATTGCTGCATCTTATTCACCTACATTTACATACATACATGATAACATATTTTTTTTTTTTAATATAGGGGAAAACTAACAGGCTCAGCCATTTTATAGCCACTGGAGAGGAGGAGGAGGAAAGGCAGCCTTTCATCCTCCACACACACATTTCATATAATTTTGCGTCTATAAGGTTTATATAATTCACAAGGCCACCTTTTCTTAGGATTTCCGTTGTAATCAGTTGTCGTTTTTGACCCTCTTAACCTTGACTAGACCGTAGAGAACTGGGAATTGAACATGAAATTTATATAGTCTAGACGCTTTACACATGTTATATGTAAAGGACATCGTTTTATCTCCCTACATTGTACCAACCACATTCAGCGGCATTCCAAAAGTTCCAAATTGAAGTTTATCCAATGTAGAAACTTGAGTGTGTATGTGATTATATAGATGCATTGCCGCGTGATTTTTTTTCTAATATATCATTTTTTATAAATCAATAAAAGTAACATTGTCAAAATACATATAATGTATATAAAATGTCCTGTGGCATTGTTTACACACTTATTTCAAGTCTACAAGTAAACATAAGTCACATCATAATATGAATACGTGACCCTTTTTACGAAAATTGATTGGATGGAGAAGAATGATATGTGGCACGCTTATAGTTTATTAGCATTGAGGTACAAAGACAAAAAATAATTAAGTAAAGCATAAGTAACACTACGGTATGCACACAATGTGGAAGCCTACGTCCAAGCCTTTAGAACGGAAAATGTTATGAACAGTGCCTGAGGACCGTTTCGGTTATTGGTTAATATCCGTGCATCCGGTCGAGAGTGTTTCTTAGTACGATTAGCTTCCTGCTAGGTAATAATATTTCTATAGGGTTACATCCTTAAATCTTTTGGATCATTAGTTGTTATGTATACAGGACGGTCTCCTGTTATGGAACTTAAGTACCTACAAAATATATATCATATAATACTATTATAGTTATGTGCTATATCATTAACTCCATATCCCGAAAGCGTATGTTTTCGTATACCTGTGGAACCTTTTGTCGGCGACACGGAGAAGCACATTTACGCCAACTCCGGCCCCGCGTGGAGTTCCGCGGTGTGTGGGGCTCATGGCACATTACAATGCCAAGTACCAACTAAAATCACCGGGAGTGCCATCAGTGTCGCTATGGGTTAAGTGCCCCGGAACCACAAATCGACAGAGCATCTCGACGGCTACTCATTTGACGGAGCCCCCTTCGGGGGGACTCGTACACCATGGGATCCGAGGTCATACAGGAATTGGCCTGCACCTCAGAATAGCCGCGCCAACTTTGTGATAGTGCAATGGTGTCAGGTTCCCATCAGTGCAGCTTTCCCCGACACCTGTCAAACCTGAGTTAGCATACGCTACAGCCTTAATGGCATGGTCTTGAACAGACCAAAAATGGGATCTAAAAAAAAAACAAAATCTGACTACATATTATATAAACTATTTTTCTTTTTGAATCGGCTTAGTCAATCTTTGAACAGAAGCAGCCTGAGAATATAATTATATAGCCATTATTGATATAATTAATTATTTATCCGTTATTCATTTGTCATAATCATTTATGTATTTGGGAAAAAAGCAATCGCATAGCATACATACATCAATAAAGTTCCTACATATTATAATACTAGCAACATATAATAATGTACGATTCCTTTCTTCAAATCAATAAACTTAAAAATCATTACGATTTGATAACCACTATAACATTCATACGGGTGGATCTAAAAGTTTTAGGCCCGTTTTTTTCTTTTATTTCTTCTCGGAGTCTTCGTAAAAGGTTACAATAATAACTAGAATTTATAGTTTGACCTTTCGGTAAATAATTTACACAAGTAATGCCCTTCGCAACCCAAAAAACAGAAGCCGTGGCTTTGTTAGTCGACAAAACGACCTTAGCCTTTTTCGGTGTAGAAGAGTCTGATCTTTTCCACTGTTTGGATTGTTGCTTTGATTTAGGAGTATGGTGGTGAACCCAGCTTTCATCCATGGAAACAAATCTAGACAAAAAGTCCTCGGGATCAGCCTCAAAAAGTTCCAAACAGTCTCGTGAAATTGTGTATCGAACTCGTTTTTGTTCACCTGAAAGCAACCTTGGGACCCAGCGAGCAGAAACCTTATGGAACCCCAACTCTTCCGTTATTATGTGTTGCACCCGGCCATAACTAATATTTTTTATCTCAGCTATCTTACCAATGGTCAAACGTCGGTCACCCAGTACGAGATCACAAATTTTATCGATGTTTTCTTCCGTGGTAGAGGATGTAGGCTTTCCACTCCTAGGATCATCTTTAATGCTCTCACGACCGCGCTTAAACTCAGCTACCCACTTCTTGACACTGGAATACGATGGAGCAGACTCCCCCAAAGTGCTCACCATATCTTGATGGTTGTCTTTTGGTGATAGGAGTCTTTTTATTGAGGTACTTAATGACTGAACGGTGTTCAATTATCTCCATTATTGAAAATTGCGTCAGATTGCTTCAAACAAATAATCACAGAAAAATTATATTGTGCAGTGTCGGAATGAAACTGAGAACAATAAATCGATATTACACATACTAACAAATGACGGTAGATTTAAAAATATGTCATAGCTCCATGTAGGTTAGGCCACGAACTTCTAGATCCACCCTAGTAAGAAGATAATTTAAAAAATCACTGGATTTTAATGCGATAGGTAATTTAAAAAAATATTTTTAATACTTAACGGATTGTGCCATTGATATCAGTCAAATTTCACTGGTGTGACTTATATAGATAAGACTTACAAAGGTGTTTCTGTTAACCGATAGGTGCAATATAGTAAGTACCTAACTTACAGGGACGAAACATTTGCAAATTTTCTGGTTATGTAGATTTCTGTGTATAATATGAAATGCTACGTAACTACGTAACTACTTAGATACACTTCCTTATAAATATTAACTCCTATTTTTTTAAATAGTACGTGGATAAGCGGAATTACATAAATACATTTACTATAGTGAATGTAAGTGAACTCCTTTCCTACATTTCCTTAGCAAAAAAAGAATCACGTCAGCAGCGATGAGACGCTAACTTATTCAACAGGCGACCGCAAGAGGGTCAGATTTTGTTAAGATTATTAAGATATTCTGCCGTTTTCACGTAATGAAGGTATATGCATATGCCGCACAGCTCAGCTTCGCCCAGGGCAGTAGAAAGTCAAAGCCCAGCTACCGTAAAATAACTAGAAACTCTAGTATTATTATTAATTACTGATTGCAAAAATATTACCCTAATACCATATAAAACTCTACAATCACGGAGTCATTTCGAAGCACAACAGATACGCCGAAGATAAAGCTAGGTGGAAATTTACCACTAGCATTTTTCTTGCTAACACTTCCCTCTCTTTCTAGTTCAGTTCAGTAGTTTTAACGACAAAATATTTTCTTATAATAAGAAGTTGTATAATACACAATTTAAATCTAAGAAATGAGTAAATTTAATGTCAAAACTATGCGCATTATCTGTTAAAACAATAGATCATGCCCATCTTTATCCAAATAATTATTGATCCGATAGCTGTTTATATTTATATACAACGGATTCTCTCCGATCGTGTCGGATGGTCGGTTCCATCGGAGTAGGAGAATGGGGAAACAGGGACATGCACTTGTGCCTGCGCACCCATTTGTTTATGGTAATGATGAGTATCCGCCGTGGCAGCATTATTATTATTATTATTATTATTATTATTATTATTATTATTATCTTTATTATAATAGGTAAATAAAAAATAAATATGATACAGATGAAGATCATAACATAGAAGAAGTGTAGGAGAATGTTAGGTAACATTGTAATTTATTAATCACTAGATTTCTTTATACTATAAGGTAAAAGACAAATCGGAACTTTTCTACGACTAACGACGCCCATAACAGTTACGTGACGGTATCGCCTGTCACCCGGATGTCTAGCATAGTATTTAGTAATTCAGTACTGCACTCTAAGGCGCAGCGTGGGGGTGCTCCTGTCGCCCTTGCCTATGTGACGTTATCGTAGTGTGCACATGTATTGTACCTATGGCAATGACCTAGCTTGACATACACGCTCACCTCACTGAGGAACATAACAATAACATCCGCACAATTAGACACCGACTACTCACAAACCTCTGCGAAACGCGACACCGAAGATCATGTGAGACCTTGTTACCTGACGTTGAACATTATATATTACCGAATCAAGTAATACGACGAAAACTGTGTATTTGTACGTACGGTACATAGGTACGATGCGAGTTGTATAATTGTATATTATGTAAGTACAGACACTGAAACAGCTCCATACTGTATTCATTCGAGCACTGGTAATAGCAATCAAAATACATGGCTTTAATTGCTGGCGTCACACCGTCCATCACTGAGATTTACTATTTAATGTCCTTGTGGTGTACAGGCGTCATTATTTCAACTCACTGCGTACTGATTAAGCCGCGTGTGATATAAATGTTAGTTCACCATCATGTGTTTGTTATCGTCGTGGACATTTAACATAGTATAGGAAATTAAACGATCAATCGGAGCCTTTGGACTACTACATACCCTCTTTGATTATATATCTGCCTCGAGGTCTAGTGGTCAGCATGTTCAACTACAGTGGTAAGGTCCTGGGTTCGAGTCCTAGCATGGACCAAAGTGTTATTTGCATTTTTCAATGACTCTTCCTAAAAAAAGCATTAATTCCTGTGCAGTTGGCTGTACTCTGTAGAGGTGGCCACCGTAGCTGAAATTCGTCTAGGGTGATATTCTATGACGTCTACTCCTTATATAGCTAAGAAAGTCAGCGAGCCAAAGGGGTAGAGGGCAGGATATATAGCTCGCAGGGTTCTCGGTTGATAGCCATTGTGTAAGAAAGGTTCTCGAGTGGCGGCCCCGCGACGGAAGACGGATTGTTGGATGGTCTCGTACCTGGTCTAACGACTTGGTTCTGGCTGGTGACCAGCAGCCCGGTGTTTCTTATATAGAATATAGGGGCATACATGCAATCGGAGTATTTTGACAGCTACCGATGCACATAGACTTCCGCATTATTGCTGTGATGCAAATGAGTTACCCTTTCGTTCATTCCAATGGGTAACTGGCTACTCACAAGATGCATGAAACACGTCAGCATCCGGCAGTGTCAGCCCAATTTGGCAGCAATACCGTATGGCCCAATAGCCCAAAATATCTTAGAGATTTTTTTTATTAAATAGTTTAATTGAACCATAATTCATAGGGAGTTTTTCTTTAAATGTTAATTTCTCCTGACCTACTTATTACATATACTGATAAGTAGGTCAGGCCCCCGGCTGAATTCGTTTGCAATGCAACACTACTTCTACATAAACTATTCAACACACGAAACACCAGAAATTATTCTTATGTCCTCTGCGCATTGTCAACAATCTGATATATCTCCAAATCCAATCATTCACAAATGTTTTTAAAGTGAAAGCGGCTAAAAGAACAGAAAGAGCTTTTTTGATGACTATCGACACCAATAGGGCCGCATTATTGTTACGCAGAAGTGATGTACTTCTTCCACTTTTTAATGACTATGGACACCTGTAGAGCCATATATTTGTTATACAAACGTGATGCACGTCTAACTTTTTTGTTTTCCATAGCCACAAACTGCTCTAAACGCGACAGAACAGCAATAATATTATGCGTGCGAGAAGAACCCCCAGGTCGTTCTGCCCATACCTCCTACAAAGTCTATGGTACTAATGAAACATCTGTAATTTAATATAGCAGTTATGCTGTGGAGATTATGCTAGGCACAATATTGTTACGCGTATTGTACAAGGATTTAATGAATATATTTTGAATAATAATTAATATTTATCATGAATATCTGCAAATCCTATAGTTAATTAAGCTTCCTCTCATTCATCATTGCAAAGTAAATACAGCTTTTAGCTGTTATATAGCAGGCACCCATTTTATTTCTGATTGGGCCACCCTAAAAGATAACTTTTTATAGTATAGGAGGCAAACGATCAGCCGGAGCCTTTCGACACCTACCGACACCCATACACATCCCCTGTAGTCACGCAGTCATCCCCTCCAATGGAGTTCCACTCAAAAGCCGCAAGAAATGCGATAGGATAGCTGTCACTTCACTCCGGTATGTTATGTGAGCAAGAGGTGACTGTCTCGGCCACGCCGGCCCATTTCTGCTGCAATGCAGCACGGCACTACCTCTTGCTACATTTGTAAATGCATATTTTTTTTCTAAACGATTAACAGTCCATAGGGAACGTATTTATTTTATTAATTTACAGATTTAGGTTCAATCATATAATATCTTTCTGATATCTATTTGCATATAGACCCACTTTAACGGATTTTGTGCGGTTTGTTTAAGTATTTTACAATTCCCAGAAATAACATTCGCGTAAACTTAATAAATCATTAAACTGAATAGATGTATTAAACGTATGTAAGCACCACTGGAGATGCAGCCTTTGCTCACATGATACTGACGTAAAATGACATTTTGGTGTCGCGTTTCATCCGGTTTGTGTGAAGCTGGTTGCCCATTGGAGTTTATAAATTCAATTAAGACTCCGATTTCTCGTTTAATCTATAAAAACTCCATATATAATGAAGTATAAGGTTTTAAAAATTATATAGTTATATATGTAATATGTATTTAAAGAATATGCATTCATCGTACGCGCTTACGTCATGATATTTATGAGTGCAATATTACTTTATTACTTAACAAATTCCGAGCGTTGATGATGTATCCCGGTGTGCGAATAAGCCTCAGTGGGTTTTTGATACACCGTGACTTTATTGTAAATGTTTTTCATTTTGTATGTTTTTATATTCAATGTACAAGTTAAAAAAAAATCCAATAGTGATTGCGAGTATTCCTTCATTCGAGGTTATGTTAAAACACCTTTTTATTTTTTAGTTTTCGCTATCAGATTATATTCCATAATTCCCACAGTTTAATATTCCGAATGCGTTTTGTATCCTACCCTTTTACCTTTGTTTTCGTACACCTGTCGAACCTGAAGTAGCATACACCTGAGCCAGCGCTTAAACATCACGATCTCGAATAAATCAAACGTATTACCCGATGAAACGTGAAGTGTAAATATAAGCTAAAATGTTATTATGTATTTATTAGTATGTTTTAATTCTCAAGTAAAATCCAAAGTAATAGGAAGCCTTGTCATAGAAATAAATATCTACGGCGTCATCACCTGATTCCATGAAACCTTACTCTTTTTAAAAATAAAATAAGCACCAAATAATATATAATTTTTAATGACCATAGAATATACAAATTACATTGTTATCATCTTCGTCAGCAGCAGAAGGCGCTTACTACTGGACGTAGACTGTCCACAGAGAGCTCGGCAAGTCACGGTCTCAGTCCAGCCCGTGAGAGGCCCGTCAATACCGCGCCTTTCAGTATAGGACCACCAATCTCTCGGGTGGCGATGGGGGAGAAAGTTTTCCACTTTTGTATCCCATTGGTTGTCGGTTCTACGAGCTATGCGGATCTCCTCTTGTGGCTATTTATGTTAAATTCTGAAAGGAGTCAACAATGGGGGCATAAAGGAACTATACAGATTTAGTCGGTCTTTTAAATAACTACTCAAATATTTTATAAAACAGCATATCAGTCAAATATGACAGATATTAAGATAATATAAGACATCAAGTAGCAAAGACATAATTGCTACACTCTTTCATTTCAGTTTGCTGACTTTTAAACTTAGTCGCTTATCTTTGTTCTCTTGTGAATCTTCAAATTCTTAATTAAATTTTGCAAAGAAATAGCGATGTGCTCTCTCAAAAGCGCGCTGAGTGTCACTAAGTTTGTTTAAAATATCCAGACTTCAAATTTAGTGGCGCTACATATGTAGCGCCACTAAATAACAATATTATATCAAGAGAAAGATATCCTGTAACCTTAACTTAAGACATTAATTTTTATATATATATATATATATATTTTATATATATATATTAATATATATATATATATATATATAACAGATAACTTATGAAGAGTGTAAAAGCTTTTTAGCTTCCTCAAGCTTTTGTGTTATGGTGTGACAATTTCCCATAAATAAGTCATTCACATTTTAATTTCCTTTTATAACACCTTCCATTTCACGGAAGCAATCTTAGCTACAATCTCACTCTTTTGTTTTTTTTTTTAACCTTGCGTGTTGGGATTTGTTGCCTTTCGTGTATTGATGAAAAATATAAATACGAAAAAGAAAGAATATTTTTCATATGTACGTAGCCCTGGGGGCTGGCGGGTGTCGTTAAAACTTGCATATTCCTATTTCTCGTGTTTAAATTTTTGCATAGAGAACGGAAACGGACGCGAGCGGTGGTTCGGTCCCGTTTGGATTCACTCCCATTACAGGCATCGACCTCGGAATATACTGACTCACAATTTTGGGTAATGAATAATAATAACTGTTGAATATGTAAATATTAATAAAATTGATATCTCTGTATGATCTGTCTAATGGAGTAGGCAGAGAGGACGGAGTGCACTACATCACTTGCCTCCTCCATATTCATATTTTTTTTACTGACACGATAATGCTTTACATACTTTTTTATAGTAAAGGGGGCAAACGAGAAATCGGAGCCTTTTGATGACTTCCGGCGCTCATGGACATTCGCATGATTGTTACGCAGATGCGTTGCCTTCCTATCAACCCCCCCTAATGGGCCACCGGCTACTCAGAAGCCGCACGAAACGTGACATTGACGCTGTCACTTTACGCCTGTACGTCCCCGGTCGTGTCGGCCCAATTCCATTGCGTAGGAGTGTGTAGTGACACGCACCATGCATGGCACTGCCTCTTCTTATGCAGCATGGCACTAACTCTTCCTATTCCACTATTTATGCATAAAAACGTTAAGAGACGTAACTCCATTCCAATTATTTGCAATGTCATGGTATGTGCTTATAGCGTTCTAATATCCAATATTCAAATCCGAATTGTAAAATCAGTGACTAGCGTTCGAACAAAAAACAAACTCTTCTGTGTTGTTATATTAGTATAGACTAGTTAAGCATACTCGTGATCCACGCAAAATGAAGATGATATGTCTCTTGTGGTTATGGGAATTTTGCTTTGTTACTTGGCATAAATTCATCCGTTTGCGTCGAGTAATTAATTGTGTAATTTACGGTCTATCATCGTTGCGTTCCTTCTAAGATACACTTATCACGTAGGCTACGTTACTTTTCTGTTAACCTCAGCCCATTACAATACCCTAAGTTGGTGAGGTTGTCCTGTGGTGTGGGGTAACACTTCTGTGGAGGTGGAGTCCGGTACCATAGAGGACTGACAAGCCGTCGAGGCACCTTGATGATTTTTAGTTCCGGGGCACCTCACCACGGGTGGCGCTGATGGCACATGCGATGATTTTAGTGGGTATTAGGCACCATAATGTGATGCGATGTGCCTGGGGTACGGATAAGAAAAAAAATCCACTCGAAATATACTTTAACAATTTCCCTGTCCCGACAATAAAAACTATAGTTAAACAATTGAACATTTATATATGTTACAATAAAACTAATTTTGCGGATTTTACGGCGGTTTATTTAAGTATTTTCTACTACTACTACTGCTACTACCAGCCCAACGTTTCAGAAGTTTTGCAGCAACCATGGACATATGCGGACTACGATGACAGATGTCCTAATTTCATAATATTTTAAAAGTACCCGAATAATTATCATTATTTAGAATCCGATTGACGCAAACAGTACCTATTATATCTTGCTATCCTGAGGTGTTATGTTAACATTTTGATTAGATTATGTTTTGCACTGGGTCCCAAGCTGAGGGAAGAACCCAACAATCTACAATAGCCTAACGGATCATCCTTGAATGGAAACGGTGTTCCCTAATGAGCATTCGCGCTTTTTCAAATCTAATATTTTAAGGGGCCAACTTCAGCGTGCTCACAAATTCTGCAGTCTGTGCGAGTACTTTTAATACATCAGGACATCCGTCATCCGTGACCATGATTACTTCAAAACTCCTAAAACGTTAGGCTAATTAAATAATTAAATAAGCCGTGATAAAATCCGTTAAATTTGTTTGTGTGATTGGGTTGTGTGATTTTGTTGTGTGATGAGTAACATTCACGTAAACTTAAGACATCAACATTCATATATGGTTCATGAATCATAGCCCCATGGGACAGGGCATCTTCTAAGGTACTATCACTCACATTATCATAAACACAAAACATCTAACGGTCATATTTCACTGCAGGCTTTTGCTGAGAACGTACATACATACTATATACGCTCGAAAAGCTTTTTATCTTCAGTGGAATAAACAGAAGCGAAGGTACCTACTTTTTCTACTAACTCACATGTATCGTCCTATATCTTAGCATTTTCACATAATTAAGGCTAGCTGCTAAGTTTTGAAAGTACATTACTTTTATAAACAACTTGCTAATTTAATCTTGATAATACTATGATATATACTATATTGTACTTTATGTACTATAATAATATAAAGCTGAATAGTGTTTGTTTGATCGTGCTAATATCATTAACTAATGGCCCTAATTGAAAAATTGTTTATATATTCAATGGACCACTTATCGACGAAGGCTTGTAGGCTATATAACATGACGTTACGACTAATCAAGTATGACCGGAGTTACGCGGGTGAAACCGCGGTGTAATGCAAGTACTTGATTTAATAAAAAGTAAAGAGACTTTTTTGGTAATTTTAATGCGCTAATCTCCGAAATCACATGTCTCATTTGATAAATATTTGTCTGCACGATAGATGCAATGATGAGAAAAATTACGGGCTATACATGATGCTATAACTAAAAGGTTCAAAGAACGCGAGTGAATCCAAGGAGCGCTTGAGTTGTTGAAATAAATCTGAACTGAATTTAAATGCCTTGTACTTCTTTTGTGCAATAGTAACTTGCAATATATATTATAATCTAAAATGTTAAAGCTTCCCGTAGGGCTATAATTGTGACAATAATAACCGAGCGTAAATCTTGTAGTTTTTTTTTTGGCAGTGCCCTTTATTACTTTAACAGAGTAACTTCGCAAGAAATAACGCACGCAAGTCATATTTCCTATATCTTTGTCATTCTAGAATGTTTTACTATTACATAACGCTTGTAATTTGAGAAAATCTATGTTGAAATCGCTCCAGCTATCACACTAAAAATAAGCCTGCACTCAGGAGGAGCAATATTTGTGAAGTACGACTGGACAGCCCTCTCTGGTAACCACTGTGATTCTACAAAACCAAGATTCAAGACATAACTGAAACGTAGACCGTAAATTAAATAGGAGTAAACTGTTAGTGAATAGAGGATTAGGTAGGGAATAGAAGACAACAACTATCTAAACACACATGTGTTTAGATAGTTGTTGTTTTCTATTCTCTAGGGACGACGGGGCAGCCAATATAATAATAGGTAAGTATGTTCAATCACAGTCTTGTAGTCTTGGATTCGAGTCCCGGGTTGGACCAAAGTGTTACTGGGATTCTTCCATGCCTCGGAGACCACTTCAAACCGTCGGTCCTCCGCCTGATTTCCCTCCGGTCGTGTCGGATTTGTCGTCCCATCGGTATAGGGGAATAAGGGAATGGGCGCATGCAGCGCTTGCTGGACAGGTTGCCGCAATGGCTTGACAAGTGGCGCATGTCCGTCAAATACTAGCGTCCGGACTTCCTACACGGAGGAAACTGGGGATTTATAAGACGTATATCCAGTCACGCCTTCCAGGCCCAGCAGAAACGCCTGCAAGCCCAGCAGAACATATCCCTACGGGTCATCACGGGATCCGGTAGCTACGTCCGTAACGACGTGACCTGCGGATAGGGTCGCTGGAGGAGTTTTTGGTCCGATTGTCGAGCGCTATGTTCAATAGGGCACACAAAGGACCGCATGGTCATTTACGCGACCTGGCTCTCTCCCGTGATCCACCAAGCGGACTAGGGACTGCATGTGCGGCGATCCGGACGAGGATCACACATGCACATGCATAACACGCCCAACCTACTACCTCGCTACCAGCTTCGATGTATCTAGATGAATGAGTTGGTAGCACAGGATCTGATATCACCGAGCCCTTCTCGAAACATTTCTCAGCAGTGCATAACCAGGAAACACTGAGTATCCGTAACTGTTCTCACATGACTCTGTTCTCACTGCTACGCAAGTCGTTGCATCGGCTTACTTAAAGTTACATAAAACGAAGAGCTAAAAAACTAAAATATCTGGACCCAACAAAGGGTGCAAAAAATTGTGCAGGTATGCCCTCGGTGCCCGCAGGCACTGATAGCATGCCTGCATAATTTTTGCAAAGTACTCGCGAGCTTGCCTTACCTCTGTTTTACATTTTTACCCACTGTCTCAAAAACGGCGTATTCCCGGACGACTGGAAAAAACTAGAATTATTCTAATACACAAGAATCGATCGACGATCCCACAGACATAAAAAATCGTCCCATAGCCATTTTGCCCATCTTCTCTAAGGCACCCTGTAATCACACAGCATGTGAAACCTCTTGTCATCACATCAACAAGGCTTCACAAACGGTCGATCGGTGAACACAAATTTAGTATCTTTTGTCTCAGACCTATCTTACGAGACTGTCAAGGGGAAGCAAGTGGACGCAGCTTACACCGAATTTTACAGCGTTTTTGACAAGGTCCCCCACCCACTACTCATAATAAAATTGGAGTCATTTAGAATTTTTGGCACACTATTAAATTGGCTTAAATCTTATCTTGCCAAAAGACTCCTAACAGTGGAAAGGATACGAGTCGAAACACTATTACGCGCTATCCGGTGTACCATAGAGCTCTCATCTTGGGCCTGTGCTGTTCTCTTTATTTGTTCACGAAATCCATCCTCGGATCCATCACTGGAAGTGTTCTCTATTTACGGATGACCTAAAAATAAACAAAACAGTAAATTCTTTGGGGATGCAGAACAGGTGTAGGATTATCTTAATCGTATACAGTCATGGTGTGTAACACGAACGGCATGACTGCGAATTTCGAAAAGTGCTACTCATTCAAGTACACACGCAAAAAATCATCCTTTCCCTCTTGCCATTACCTTGCTGGTACCGTCCACGTCAGAGATATAGGGGTCATTATCGATAAAAATCTTACTTTTAATACTCACATTGACTTGGTAGTATTAAAAGCCGCCAAGATGCTGGGTTTCATGATCCTTAATACTGAAGGCTTTAGGTCTCTGAAAACTAAGGTAATTCTTTATCAGTCGCTAGTGCGCAGTCACATTGAATTTGCAAGTACAGTTTGGAACACTTTTTTTTTTGTTGACGCGGGAAAACGTATTTACGCGACTTCACTGGCCCTGGGTGGAGTCCAGTGGTGTGTGGGACTCGAGGCACATGATAGTGCCGAATACCCACAAAACCACCGCGTGTACTACAGTGCCGCCCTTGATGAGTTACACGGAACAAGAAATCATCTGGGCACCTCGACGGCTAGTCAGCCTCCTAAGGGACCAACTCCACCTCCAGAGGTAGGGTTGCCACGCACTACAGCACCACCCAAGCGACTTTGGGACTGTTTTATGGGGTGAGGTTCCCATCTTTGCCCCTTGCCTCGTGCTCAGAAATGCCTCCTCATATTGTTCCTTGTTCCCCTCTTCTTATAAGAGGGCTACCGAGAGCGATTCCTCCTCCTAATTTTTAGCCCCCTCTTCTCGTAAGAGGGGTGCAAAAATTCCCCTCGGTTCAATTAGTTCCGCCTGAGTACACCCCAGGCTACTAAGCCCCACCACCACGACAAGTCTTGAACCATGGTGGGGACAGTTTGGAACCCACCCAATATTAAACAATCTCAGCGCCTTGAAAACATTCAACGTTCCTTCACTAGGCACTTAGCTTTGTGTGGTCCTGGTGTTTCATATATATGTCCCTAGGATCAAAGACTCACGCATTTTAAACTTACCTCGCTAAACAATCGCAGGAAGGTCCTTGACCTGGTGTTTCTACACGAAGTACTAAACGGGAGCATTGACAGCGTACTATATGCACGCAGTCAAAACTGCCTACAGAGCGTGCTTACTGAAGTTTAGATGAAGATCTTGGTGTCCCATTGGTCGCAAATTGCATATCTCGTAACCGATATTTAGAGTTACAAAAGAAACCTGCACTTTGTTGGCAATTCGCTGGCAGAAGATTCAAATGAAATATAAAATCAATGTCAACATAAAATAAAAAAAACATGTCCATAGGTGAAAAGTGCAACACTTTAAAATTACAATTAAATGAAAATTAAAATATTATCCATGTTAAGTACAATTGGGATAACATACATTATAAGTTGAAATTCATTCAATTATGTACCAAAATCAAATAAGAAGAATAAATGGAAAAAATGAAAAGAAATATAAATTTTTCTTTAGCTAGTTATGTCAATTGTCGAAAACAAAAAAATTGTTATATATAATAATAATAATAATCTCCAAGACGTATTTCGGTTATGGCGGACATCTCATAGAGACTTGCCAACTGCGTAGTGCACTATAAAGTGCACAAGTGTGTGTAAGCACAAGGCACACCCCTGTTCCCTCTTTCTACTATTCCGATGGGAACGCAGTCGTCTCATTCTCCGAGGCACGGGGATGTAACACCGCTAACATCCACTTCGGGCTGTTGTTAGAAAATAAAAAATGTCACACACTTTGGTCCGACCAGGGAGTCGAAGCCAGGACCCCACGACTGTGTTTGTATAAGTTCGTGCGATTTGGGGATGCACACTGAGGGTTCTGCACCTACGAAAGTTACGAGCATGACGATATACTTTAAAGTGAATCTAAACTGTTCTGTTCTTACTATAAACGTTTCTTTACGGAAACCCAAAGCATCTTTTATACCAGATTCATATTTTCTCGATATTTATAATGTACCTAATGACGTCTAAGGCTCCTGACCATACGGACGGCCCGGTAATACAAAGTATCAACAACACAACCAGGAGGGTCACATGAGCCACCAACTGAGCGAGCCCATATATAGCAAGGCCAGGCCCACGATTATTATGATCCGAGTTCAAGACGTATATGGGGCCAACGCTTTGTGGCGCAGCCTACGTCGTGAAATAACATCTGGTTAAAATGTGACCACTTTTATTTATAACAAAATAGCTATCCGGCCCGGCTTCGCCCGTCAATAGCAGTAAAACCTTCCTCGGGAATCGCTCTATCACTTGGTGAAAACGATAAGAAAATCCGTCCCGTATACTTAGTAAAAATAGATTACCAACGAATTTAGAAAAAGGCCTTTTTCGGGAAAAAGTATTTTTTTAGTTTGTCTAGATTGTGATGTAATATCCGTTGAGTAGTTTTTGCGTGAAAGGTAATATATATAATGTAAGTTAGTTATCGATATAACTTTAGGCGAAAAATTGAAATAATCTGTGAACGCATCCCAATGGATTAAAATAAACGACTTATTACGAACTCTCGCTCGCAGACTCCGCCCATTCAGAATATTACTAGGTATGCAAATTTATGACGTAGTAATGTTTAGTAACAACGTGTAAATACGGATCGCGATCTGCAATAGGGCATGGCACATTTTATCCCGAAAAATAATAGTTCCTTAGGGATAGACATTGAACCTGATGATCTACTCGTGTCGTCAAAGTCAATTGTCAGTTGACGGATTGAAGCGTTGTTTTTACCTCACTACTCGCATCCTAGCTATTAAAACGGGGTCCGACGGAGGAGCGGGAGCACCGCGTTTTATCACAATCCCGTTACCCTGCCTCATTATTGAATTATTGAATTATTTGTAATACATCATCTGACTCTTCAAACGTGAAGAGTTGAGTGGGTGGAACGGAAAAATAAGCACTATGCGTGTCAGGGATACGCGACTGAAGTTTACTCAAACATTTCATACATATAAACTTAATTACGCTGAGAACTCATGAAGCGATTTTCACCCGCGACCGCTGCGGGCCTGTAGTTTAGGCTGCAAATACATATGAAAATGTTAAAACATATTTCATTACGCGATTTTCGCGCGCGGTTTAATTCGGCGGGCAGTTTGGACTTCAACTGATATTGAACTGAGATAAAAAGATTCAAAATGTTCAAATTGAGGCCATTATGCGAACTTAGTCAAAAGAACTCATGCCAATGGAGAGTTGTTTATGAAAGCTTGTCTGTGGATAATTCCATGGTAAAATATTTCTGTCGAGATTCAGCTAAACAATTCATCAACCGGTACGATTCGGCTATCGGAATGGGGCGGCGACAAGTTCAGACAGCTGTTATGCCTTTGACATGTATTGCGGCAAGTCTACAGAAGTTTTTGCTGATCTATTAGGCTCTAGATTTGTTAAGTCTCTGCTAGAAAACATGCCGATTATTCCAAAAGAACATGTCGTGTATTTTGATAACTTTTTTACGAGTTATCAGTTACTATGTGATTTGAGAACTTTAGGGTACAAAGCAACACGAATATTGAGAGAAAACCCCACCAAAAATGTTCTGTTACTGCTGTGAAAGAAATGAAAAAGCAGTAAAGGGCGTAGTACGGCTACCGTTTTGATATGAATAATGAAATAAAAATTCTACGCTGGAGGGACAACAATGTTGTCACAATGGGATCTAATTTCGATCACATAGAGCCTTTAGGAAAGGTAAAGAGATGGTGCAATACTCTAAAAACGAAGGTTGATTTCAATATCCCTAGATTATTTATAAACTAGAATAGGGAAATGGGTGGGGTCGACCAGATGTTTCAGTTCATAAGCCTATACAGAGTTGCCATAAAAGGAAAAAAATGGTAGTGGGTAATTTTTACCTACCTATTAGAAATGGCTGTGTCCAATGCTTGGTGTCTGTACGTATTGTGCAGCAAAAATGTAGAAGATGTGATCTACATGGATCAATTATCGTTCCGACGAATAACTGTTCGTGCCTACTTAAGAATGACAAAAACTAGAACCGCCCAACATCATCCACAGTAGATGGAATGGAAAATAAAAATTACGGTCACAACCCAGAGCGCATAGAAAATCCATTGCGATTCGTAATTTATCACAGCCGCGTTCGCTGGCGGTGCATTATTTGCATGAAAACTGTATGTGCTGAGCGACCATGCTTTGGTCAATTTCTCTCGTGAATCCACCCATTGTACCTGGCCGTGTACACAACTATAATTTTCGAAATACATAAGTTTCTAACAATGTTTCTTCATTTACTTGACATTTAGTCAATTAAGAAGCAATACATATCGTTTAGAAAAAAGAATACAACAAGTTTTTTTTTTGTGCGTTAATAGGTTAACTCAAATTTATTCATAATTAACATTATATTTACCAATTTTATTTTTAGACTGACATTGACCTGATGAATTTTTATTATTGTATGTTAATCTACTTAATATTTGTAATGATGTTAACTATACAGAATCACACTTTATGTACTTTTTATCATAAGGATCTTATGTTGTTAACTCAATTTCAACTATTATCTTTAGACCGCATGATTTTTTTTTGTGAACAACGTATACACCTTTCATTGGAACACTCATCAGAATAATCCATAAATTGTTATTTATCAATATGGTAATAATGAGTGTAGTGTTGGGGTGTCTAATTTAAATAAATAAATAAACATGTCAAACAAGTTCTGTGAGACAAGAAGCTTCAGGTTCCTCGTCTGCTACACAGGGGCCGAGTGAAACCAGCTACCGTCGAGCGCTTACCTGCAATATTACCATATGTAAGGAAGCCGACTAGCGGATAAGAGAGGAGCGTCTCTGCGTCTACAAAAAAAAATGGAACTGACGAGTACTGGGCAAAAATTGATACTTTATAGGACCCAGGTTCAAAGAGGCGACGTGGCAGACCAAAAAGGGGATGGCGAGATGAACTCGGTGGAGATCTGCCTGGTTGACGCGATGAAACTCTGAACGTTGAAAACTAGAAAAATGGGGGAGGTCTTTGCCAAAAATAGGTCACACGGCGCTTAATATAATAATAATAATAATAATAATAATAATAATTCGTTAAAGTATATAATAATCAAATTACAGATGGAACAGGATAGAAAAATCGAAGAATATCGATTTGATTTATCGGTCGTCGTCTTCCTTTCAGAGGAACGTCCAGTAATGAAGTTCTAGTGATTTTAGAGGCGGTCAATAGAACGTAAGGTAAACCACCAGCGCTCGGAAGAAGCAAATATTAAAACAAATTGGAGATTCACAACATTGATCAAATATACTTTATTTGATTCATTTCAATCGGAACGTCTACATTTATTATGCAATAAAACCCGAATAGAGAATGTCAGTATGTAATTGATTTACTAATGATCTAATTAATAAACGTACTTTCATCCCACTTTCACCATTGGATAGAGCCACCCCCGCGAAAGGTTCTACCATTTGATTCTTTAAGGTGACAATCCGCTCTAATTCATTGGTGAAACCGGGCCACTTGCATATGTATAATTTTTTTACCAAACTACATAGTTAATAGTTTTTAATATATTTTTGTGTCTCCTGAACGGATTTTATCGCGTTTCTTTATACTTTCTTGTGAAATGAGACAGAATCACCGACATGAACGAATGTGCCAAAAACTTTGTGCTGTCCTGTTATGCAATAATTGTAAAAATATGTTTGAATTATAAATAATAAATGGATGAGAATGTAATATATATAAATAAATTAAGTATGATAATAAATAAATATATATCATATTGTTTTTTTTTATACTATTATTATTACTTTTTTATTATTATTTGATTGAAATTAAAAAGCATCCAAATTTTAACCGCGGGGATGGTTGGGTCTCACCACCTGCTTGGGATCCGGTGATAAATATAATTAAGTCAAAAACAAAAAATTACTCAACCCAGCAAGACACAAGGAAAGGTTATCGAAACGGATATAAAAACTTGAGGGATCAAGACAGAATTTTCGTTCGGTGACGAAATTTCTGCTTCCGGGAAGCAGTCCTAACATTATTTTATT
>JAFELO010002419.1:119966-146596 GCA_017140195.1 Eumaeus atala
TATCGACTCAATAAATTCCACGCGACTAAAGCAAATATAATA
The DNA here is from genome assembly GCA_017140195.1 of Eumaeus atala. NCBI lineage: Eukaryota > Metazoa > Arthropoda > Insecta > Lepidoptera > Lycaenidae > Eumaeus > Eumaeus atala. Next base: position 120,009 of record JAFELO010002419.1, read on the forward strand.
CTTATGTTACATCTGGAACTAGCAAGTCATTATTCATATTATAGAAATGCATTTCAGAACCATCTGACGTTTCCGAGGTCTCAGAATGGAATATATCAGACTAAACTTGTTTAAATATATTATAACTAGTGATGCACCCCGGCTACCTGTGAATGTATATAAAATGTATATCTCTACTTAAGAGTATATCGTCTGCGGTAACTTCTTTCACATTGTCGCTCCTAATCGGCAGAAAGTCTTCGACAAAATGAACGTAAGTATTGTCTTTTTTGTTAAACTACGAGCAGATTCCGAACGAAGCCGTGACAAGGCATCGGCACAATTCCCCTTTGAGGGCACCTAAGCGATGTCATAGACTGCCATCTAGCCATTATTGGAATACCACTTTTGCTGTTGAATATATGCGTTAAGGGCTTACGATACGTTCGCAGTGTAAATTTGCGGTCGTACCGATATTGATGAAATTTTCGAATACCGTAAACAATATCTAGTGCCTCTCTGTCAATCTGAGCATATTGCTCAGACGTGCGACACGACCGTGCCGAAGCACACGCCGTCGCCGACGCCGCTCGCGTCGGTCGTCAGCGCCAAAGGCAAGTCTGGCGTGTAGTGCATTAATACTCGACTACTCATTAAAATGCGTTTAATTTTAATTGAACGTATTAACGCAGCTCTCGTCGAATCGACGTCCCTTGCCATTCCATAAGCGCCGCATCCCTCTCGGCCGCTTCCATGTTCACTGCCAAACTAAACGCTTTAGTGAAGTTTTAATTATTCTCCGCAAAGAGCCGTCGACGTATTAATTCACTAGCTATGCCGCATACAAACTGGTCCCTTAAACTCTCATCGAGCTAGTCTCAAATTCGACATTTTCTTCAAAACAGCCGTGTATTCCGTAATACTCTCTCTTGCTTCCTGCTGCGGAACTTGAACCGTTCGGCTAATTCACTCGGTTTTGGTTACAGATGTTTTTGCATTATAACGGAAATTTCCTCAAAGCTTTGTGTTGGCACTTTACTCGGTGGGAATTTTATTTACCAAAAAATATTCCTCCAAACGATCCACGTATGTCAGTAAATGCCAGTCATCATTTTGCACAAATAACTCGCCGATTTTACCTATTGACATTATCGGACTAAATGTCGGTCCGTTCATTATTAATACAGTCACAGGTCCTTAAAATAATCCTCGACGCCAATATAGAATTGAGGAGAAATAAATACGTATTTAAGCCACTCGTATATTTGGAGACTGGTTTTACAACGGACGTTATTTGCGAAGACATAATTATTTATCTGCCCTCACTTATTACTATTTTATTAACAACATAATAATTAGTAAGAAGTAGTGTAATTCTACGTTGCATCCGAATTAGGCAAGCAATAACTGTTACTTGTTATATTGTTTAAGACATTGTTAACATATCTGTTCAATTATAAAAACTGCCTAATTAATAACATTTTGTTATAATTCGTCTTGCCACTTCATTATCCACGTATACGTTGCGATTTGTTTGGCCACACATACCTTGAACTTTCACTTCTATTACTTTTATTATTCTACCCAGCTAAGAACATATGAAATGTTTACTGACGATCACATACAAGTTATCTATCAAGTCTAAAATCGGAGCGATTATGTAGGCGTTCATGGGGGTCTACTCTTTCCTCTGTTTACACACTTATTTTTTTAAGCTTATTCACCCGTAAATAGAGTAAACTTTCATTTCTATCACGTAGTATAATTATCGGAAAATATCACACAGTTAAGTAAGCAAATGATCTCTAACTATCCCTTGATGACGATGATGACGACGATATGTCAACTCTCTCGTTGCTTATAAATAAAAATATTTATTTATTTATTTTATTTAATAATTAAAATACACTGTAAACACACATTACAAACTTAACATGATAAAAGTTGGTACAAAGGCACTAACTTCTTTCGCACTGAAATATCTTCCAGCAACAACTACAGAAGAATCTGCATCAGAATCTACATGCAATATTTGTATGCACAGTACGTCTTATATATATTTTAAAAAATTGTGTGAGAGTCATCTTCGATAGAGAACGATCCATGTCACTCACTCAAGCGCTCATGTTAGTGCGGGACCATTTTGGTTACCGTGAGGGGGCTCACAGCTCCATTCCATCGTCGGAATTTATTACGCTTAGGAAGAGAAATGGCCTTGCCCGAGTTGACACCACCGGAGAATGGCCTCTAATACAAAATACCAGTGTGTGGTAGTGTTAATAAGCCAAAAAGATCCAAAAGAGAGATTGGTGATGCCCTTTTCATTTCATCACAACCGATTTCAGTTCAACACAAATGTTTGTATCATTACATCTTTACGTGTCATCGCGCTAATTTAATGAGATAACAGTCGCGTGTTTTCTCAATTATAATAAAGAAATCGTTATAAAATCAATTATCTTTAAGTATTAAATCGTCCATTATTTCGTGAAGGCCATTGGACAATTATGTAATTTTCCAACGCAACATTTTATTAAAACCATTTGAGAAATTTAATAAATATTAAACGACGCACTTGTATTAAATATATTATTTTGTCTATTAAATACTTGTACCCCACTCCAGTGGGGGTGACCCAAAAATGTAACTGTACCGTCGAATTTCAAAAAATCCCGTCATAGTACTACCTACACCCTAATGAGAGCCCTCTCACAATAACATTGCTGTTTAGTATCGAATTAAGCATTTGACTACAATGTTATTATATGAACACAAAAAAAAGACTTTTAAGCGCAAAATTGCTTGTGCTTTATTTCATTTTGCCATTTATTCAACTGTTTTCATTTAAGTTGTTGTAAAAAATGTGGCAAAAGGATTACTTTAGCCTAAATAAAGTTCGCGTGAATACGAATCTGTAAACTTAACAGGGTCCCTAACTCGATAATTATGAAATCTTACCAACTTTCAAAAATGTTTGCATGGTACATCTTATGAAATTTGCGCTACAACATGTGCGAAGATACTATGATAAAGATAATTGTGATAAAAAGTATAACCCATCTCTCCGCCTTTTGAGCTTATATTGGCTAAGTACCACTATTACAGGCCGGTATTTTGTACTAGAGATAATTTCACGGTGGTGCCAACATCGGGCAGAGGCACTTCTCTTCCTAAACGTAATAAACTGCGAGGGTTACAGAATCCTTTGATAAATGACGATAATAGGTTATATTAGATGTATGGTCTTGATAAGGTTATGTTAGATGTATGGACTTGATTGTGTTAGCGTCGAGAGTGAGCGGAGTGAAATGTCGACGAGGTAAGAATGAAGACCCGGATCAACTTATAAGTCAGTGATTGAGTTGGGGTGATCATATTTATAGACTTACATACCTTTGAATACAAACTTCAATTCACACTATTATATTTTTCAGTTTTACTCTTTTTCGCTTCATAACCCATTCAGACTTTCCTACGTAACAACTAGTTGTCCAATAATTCTATACCCGCGATATATGAATTTACCGAGATATATATATATATATATATATATATATATAGTCATATTTAATTTTTCAGTTAAAAATTACCAGTGCGTCTTTACAAGCTGAGAGGCCTAATTCATCTCTTAAAATACGCAACTTGGTTCTAGGTGCTATCTTCATTTCCCGAGATAAAACCTTTGCTAGCGGACAGGATTTGTTTGGACTTACTGCTCTGACCATTTTTTCGTACGATCAGTACGTGGACGGCCGGGTCTTTCTTTGTCACAAATAGAGGAAATCCCATTGTAACAGCACAGTATTAACAGCACGGTACACAAGTATTGGAATAATCCAACTGAATGAAGAGTTTTAAGAATTGCATTTCACTCCATACTTACTTTGCGTAATTCAATCACAGCGATTCTGTTCTCCTTACTCCCCACTTCATTCTAATATCGCAAAATATTGTAAAATGTATTGGCTACCAAAAGGAGGAAACATAAAGAAAAATCGTATAAAATTACAGAATCCAAATGTAATATTTTTTATTGTAACATCCATGAGACAGGCGGGATTCGAATCCGCCGGTATTATGCCGGCGATGACGGTTTAGAATGTCTGTACATTAACTTTTTATACGGTGTTAATCATAAAAAGGCTCCGTCTGCTTGTTCGTAACCCGTAATACAAATTAATAAAAGCTAGCACTAAACCGTTACGAGTATTATAATGTTTGTAGAACAGGTGCTACGTTGTAGCTCTAACGTAGCATGTATAACATAAGGGCCGTTGCACATCTGCGATTTCACAAAAAATTTCGTCCTCGAAGATCTCAACAAAGAGCTTCGAAAGTGTGGTCACCCGAATCAATGTTTTGCAGCATGAATTTGCACGGTGGCAATTTTCAACGGAATTGGGAATATTAACTCAGAATAATTATAAGAACCATTGAAATTCGAGTGGGACTCGTCAAAAAGTAATAATAGCCAATGAAATACATCATCAGCCGCAATAGCCATAATAAAGGAAAAGGCAAAATCAAGCACATGTAATAACAAAAATTTTAATCTCCTTATTTAGCACAAATGAAAACAATTGCCTGCTTCTCATCACGCCAAATCCCGCCTATCTCATGGATGTTACAGTAAAAAATATTACATTTGAATATGGATGCTGTAATTTTATACGATTTTTCTTTATGTTTCCTCCTTTTGGTGCCAATACATTGTACAATATTTTGCGATATTAAAATGAAGTGGGGAATAAGGAGAACAGAATCGCTGTGATTGAATTGCGCAAAGTAAGTATGGATTGAAATGCAATACCTGAAACTCCCCATTCAGTTGGATTATTCAAATACTTGTGTACCACGCACTGATCGTACGAAAAAATGGTGAGAGCAGTAAGTCCAAAGAAATCTTGTCCGAAATAATCAAAGGTTTTATCTCGGGAAATGAAGATAGCACCTAGAACCAAGTCGCGTATTTTAAGAGATGACTTAGGACTTGCACCCTGCAAAGACGCACTGGTAATTTCTTAACTAAAAAATTAAAGATGACTCAGGAGAAGAATTAAAACCTTGATATGCTGGGTTTATGATTTATGATCGGTTTCAGATAGTACAACTTGCACTAAGCGCTATGATAATTTAGAGTCCCTAAAACAATCCGTACGATTGGCTCGTGAAGAATATCCCCATGGAAAGAGCGCAAGCGTCTATTAATAATGGGTTACCATATTTATGTCGAGACTAGATATATTCATAATAAAAAATCTTAAATATCTGAGTTTTCTTAAATTTATAAAAATATGAAATATAATTCCGTTGTCTAGTACCTGTTACTCAAGTCCTTACGTTACTTACCACAGGACTAGGCGAAAGTGATATGATAGGTCCAGAGATATTATTATTTTTATTACATTTAGCTTGTTTCACAGGTAAATAATATATATACAGTCTAGGCGAATTTTACCTAAAACCGGCATCTCTATTGAGGAGAGCCATCTGCGTAGACCGGACCGGAGGGAAACCAGACGCATGACGGACAGCTGGTTGTGCTCTCCGAGCCAAAGGGACGCCAATTCCTTGACTTAGAAATTAAAAAAATCTTTTTTTTGGTTCTATCCGATCCTATAAGGCGATTGCTTCCTTCTGCAAGACTGTCATGTCCTAGAAAGAGACCGAGAAGCGGGTGAGCGAAGAGGCCGCAGACGTGGAATCCTGAAAACGTGACTTCCTCCAGCAGACAACACATGGGCGTGCGAAGGTGGTGCTACATCTTACACCACCGGCAATAGCAGTACCCTCTGTGCATGTCGGTCCCGGATACCTATCCGGGTACCTACCCGGCCCGCTGAAACTCAACGTCGAGGAGTCCTCAGGGAGAAGTATGCTTACTCTGGCCTCAGGCAATAGTTGATTTGGTAGTGCACTCCCAACTGGCGAGTCTGACATACGGTCGAGGGGTACCGGACTCCTATATATTCATATATAGATTGCGTCAAAAAAAAGGACATTAGCGGTAACCGAAAATTATAATAAGGTTTTTTGAAACCGGTTTAAAATACTTACTGACACAAAAAATTGTTAAATGTTTATAAATAGCTTAATTAACTATAAAGTACAAACGAACACACCAAGTGCTCATATTTTATAATATTGAGAGTATATACCGGGGCCACGGGGAAGCACTTAGCGCGTCTCGTGTCAGCACTCATGTGTTCTCTTCCAATAGCATGCGAAACATCAACAACTTACATCTCATTTGCATACACCTGATGGTGTAATGAAAAGTTTGAAAATTTCCGTATAAGTCCCATGTTATCTTCTCTCATATATCATATATATTACCTATTTTTAATATATTTTTAGTGAAATAAGGAGAGGAAATCATTGAAGTATATTATTTAGCAAGGGAAGAGGTATGTTGCTTCGCGTTTCTTTATAGAGGATATTACATTTTATTGAACAGACAGACATGGTGCATGACAATGCATCCTCCTATGCAACGGAATTGGGTCGGCATGCCCGGGAAAGTACTTTTCGCTCACTTGTTACCGGGGCAGAGTAACAGAGTCGCTTTCGCGTCTCGTGGGGTTTGCGAGTAGTCGGTGACCCATGGGGGGAGGGGTGATAAGAGATCCGTACGATAGTCACGCATCTGCGTGACTATCGTACGAATGTCCAGGGGTGGCGGTAGTCTTCAAAAGTTCAAAAAACTCTTGCAATAAAAGACTAGATTATTTTTTATTATATAGAAGGAAAAACTAGAAATCGGTGCCACTGGCTATTCACCAAATAAGCGGTAACATTCGCATATGTAAATACGTAACTCCTTCGACCTATCTCCCCAATAGTTCACCTGCTCAAAAACCACACGGGACTCGAGGCGCTATGACTTTTATGGCATGATATCATGTGAGCTAAAGGTAGCTCGCTATATACTGCATCGGTAATGTATTACCAAGGCTGAGACTTTTTCTTAAAAGTAATAAATGGTATGATTATGGACATTATATTATCCATTTCAAAATCACAATTTTCTTCACAGTAAGGACAGTATAATGAAACACTTATAACGTTTGTAATAAAGTCTCATTTTAAACTGTTTATAAAAAAGAAAGTTGTTGATAACCATCGAGAACTGTTAGTAAATTGTACTTACATTTTTTCCTTTTTTGTGTACGTAATATTTTCTTTTTTATAAAGTATATTTGCCCCCGCAAATGAAAAGACAGAGCCTTTTGTCGCTGTCCTCCTTTCCTTCTCCCCTACAATAGGCACTGGCATTAACCGCATAAGCGCGATACTAAAAATATCCTGAGTAATGGACACGTGTGGTCTTTCTATTATGAACTGTAAAACATGATTTTGCATAAAAGGATGTCAGACAAATCTCTTTTAACAAATTACATTTCTATGTTTTTGAAGCATAATTAACCCCTCATTTCGTGTTACCAAATTTTCTGTTAATTAATCAATCGATTTAATTAACGGTATGCCGAAACTCAGAAACTTAGTTAAGATGTTATACGTCATAAGACTTTGAAGACGCTGCCATTATCTAAAGATGACAGTTCAGCGAGTGTCGATTAATGTTGAATTGGCAGATGACTGGCAGTCAACATGCACAGGAGAACAGGTAGTAGATTGGCAAGCGAGGTTCTTGAAAGGTCACTTAAGAAAAAATTTGATGTAGATCTATCATTAAACATAATATGGCTCTGCAGATTAATAAAAGAGACCGGCATCCAGACGTCCATGTTCCTTTATTCTCTCTTTTTACGAGATAAAGGGTACACGATCAGGTGGGTAGTAACTACCGCACCCACAGACATTTGTAAGACTAGGCATCTTACAGAAGCGTTGTTTGACTTTTAGGAATGTGATAGAACCCCAAATTCTTTGGGTACGATTATGTTCACAAAGTGTCATCAATAAATTAATATTCTTAGTAAAATCGATTACAAAATATTATCTCTTTTGCATTGAATATATTATTGGAACCGATCACTGATCGATAATTCCAACATGTAATAAGCATGTGGAAATAGAAACAGCGCGAGAGGAGCGCGAAGGTCCACGTCGTGCAGCAGTTGATCGTGGTTAACCGGAGATCGTGGTGAACTCGCGAGGAGGTCCCTGCACGATGACATCCTACATGCGGCACGAACGCGCCGAGGTGCCGACACGTCGGGGATAGTGGATGGGGACGCGCGTCGCCTGCACATTAATGAGCATCTCACGTGTACTAACCGCCACCTCTTTTATAAGGCACGTGAAGAGGGGCGCCGACGCAGATGGCGCTTTGTGAGGCGGGTGTATCTATTCCCGACAGGACCCTGGTACCAATGTACAACGGATTCGGAATGACGCCGATATTAATAGAATTTTTGTTTGAAGCTTTATTTGTACATTATAACCGTGCGACGCCTGTTAATCATAATGTTCTTGTGGTACCTTGTGTTGTATAAAATTTATTTGATCCTTAGTTTTTCTATTGAATTTGTATTAGATGTCATACTTGCCAAAGACACATCCCTTTTCGTCACTTGGCTAGATTAGCTGCTGCAAAATCTGTATAGTAATTTAGTGTGGAGGGAGTTGAATAGCAGAAGGAAAGCAAATGTTTCATATTATATTGTTATCCAAATTTATAAAGTAATTATCTATAAAATATTTCATTATTGTTTAATATACGTTAATACTTATGTTATATATTATACTAATCTCAATACCCTATCTAATTACATTTTAATGATCTATATATTATTTAGAACAATAAAGACCATGTATTTTACATTGTATTTACATTGTGTATATTTTATACACACTTTATATACGCAATACTATCGGAGGTTAAGATTAAGAAAGTGTAAACAGTGGGACCGCATTATTACCCTAAACTCATTAGTCATAGTAAAACATGCAAGCGGTAACATCGAATTAAGTGATATATCGTATCTATTGTTAAAACAATTTTGTTACTTCTTATGTTATCAATGACTGGACCAAGCAAGCTTAGAATTAGCTTCCCAAACCCTGATTCACTGGGGTCTTGGCGCGATAAACTCCTGGCTTCCATTGATAAACACGGAGTTGACATTTTAGTCATAAACGAAAATGTGTTTTAATAAGGCAAATCGATTTTCCTAGGAACAGCTTACCGTCCTTTGTTATCAGTCCGGATCTTCTTAGATGGGCTAACCGAGACAATTGGTTCTTTGCCGGGTGATGACTGTATAACACTCGTGGGTGAGTTTAATATAAACTTTATAACTGTTCATCATCATCACCTCTAAAAGAATTGTGTAGATGCAAATAAAAAATATCGAGCAAAAAGTACTACAAGAGGCGCTCGATACTATTGACTGGACTGGATTGTAGCAAATAGTGAATGTTGACAAATTGGCCGAAGAATTTACGGATTGTTTAATATGGGTATTTGATGTACACGCCTATTGAGACGGTAAATATTAAACCTCATCAATATCCATGGATTACATATAACTTTAACTAATGATGAAATCTCGAAACGAAGCTGGCAAAAGATCTCGCCTTATAAAAACTGATTCATCTATTGCAAATTATAGGGAGTTAAAGCGTTACCAAACGAATGCTATTGCTTGTGAAAAACGACGCCTACTTTAGGACACACATCATCTGTAACACACATAACCCTCGCGTACTGTGGAAACATTTAAATCAAAATTTTAACTTTACAAAAAACGCCAAATTACCAGTTACCAGATCACCTTCGTGATCCAGACAAAATTAATAAACACTTTTTAGATGCGTTTCATCAATCACCATTAACTTCACGAGTCCAATGAATTTTGCTCATCAAACTTCTCACTTACGTCTACAGACGAATTTCACGTATTGAGTGTTTTAAAATCTGCTTTTAAAAGATTCTGCTTGCCACCTTGCCGATCAGTATAGGGGTTATGACAAGAATTGTCAACATGTCCATAATTACAAATACATTTTCTTTTATGTGGAGAACTGCTGTGGTACCTAAAAAAGAGAATATAACAGACATTAAGGACCTACGACCAAGATATTGGAAAGGATTGTATGTAATCAGATGACTGAATACCTTAATTCCAACAACATAATTTCCACTACACAGGCCGGCTTTTGCAAGCGGCACAACACTACAACAGCTCTAGCAGACGTTATTGATAATATACAGTGCGCGCAGGATGCGGGTCAGGGCACAATACTTATGCTCCTCGAATATTCACGTGCATTTGATACTATTAACAGTACATTGTTATTGTCTAAACTTAGGTATTATTATTTTCGTCCTCATGCAATAGCGTGGTTTCGCAGCTATCTCTGTAAACGTACACACGTAGTTCAGGTAGGAGATGACGATGGTTCTGCAATGCTATCTGACGTCAGCCCCTAAAATAGAGGGATTCCTCAAGGGTCCATAATGGGTCCCTTGGTTTTTGCACTGTACTGTGCTGATATCGTCAAACACGTTAAACACTGCAATTAACACTATCATATTTACTCAGATGACATATAACTATATAATTCGTATAATCCTACTGATATAGACAGCACAATAACTAAATGGAACGAGGATCTCTCACGTATTGCTATCAGGTCTGAGGCTAATATATTAATATTTAATCCAAACAAAACTAAATACATAATGATCGGCACCTGAAATCTGATATAAAAAATGTTTCAAAATTCACCTGCCGTGAAAATACTTGACGCAGAATGTGGTTGAAGTACGAAATTTGGGTGTGCTTTTAGACGAATATTTAAAGTTAAGGATTATGAGTAATTGCTTGTACAGGCTAAAGGTCTTATATAAAATTAAAAGAATACCGAGCATCGGTTGAAGTTATGTGTGTTTAGTTTTATCCAACTTGAACTATGCAGATGATATCAAAGGACTTATATAAAGAATACAGAATCGCATGCATTCCGTTATTGCTTCGATGCCTCCACATGAACATATTTCCCTCTTTCTCAACAATGCCATGATTCTTCGTATGAATCAGAGAAGGCAGCTTCATTTTGCCACCCTGCTCTTTTAACTCATTAGATAGATAAAAACCACCATACACATTCGACAAACTTCAGTGGGCCTGCGATAAGCAGCTTACTCACGTTACGAAAGGATCTGTGTACCTGCTCATTACCCAACTTATAGTACTGCCTTTCAGTGTAGTTTTAGATATTCGGAAAAATAAATATAAGACGAATTTGTTACGCAAATCCAACCTATCTACTGGTACTATCAACATATTTATGCATGTAATAAATTAATTCACGCCTATGTCACGTACCTTATTTTAATGACGATAATAATAGTGACAGACATTAATCTCATTCTATTTCTCTTCTGAATGAAATTATTTAAATTTCCGACTGAATAATGGTTTCTTTTAAAAAAAGATTAATATTCAGGACTTAAAAATTCGCTAGCTTCGATCACTTAGGCACCTATACTTTTGACGCCACTTACTAAACAAATCATATTCCCTGAGTCCTCCTATTATATTTGTGAGGTCGTTGATAAGTGTTACTACCTGATCAACTTTAATTACAATACTACGCCCGAGAAAAAAATATGTTCCAAAATCATATAATTTTAATTTTACACAAAATAACAATAGTTTTTAGATATAATTTTTTTTGCTATACAATAACCCTCACATGGGGTGGTACTCTTATAGTACAGTAAATATTTTTCCATCAAAAATATGTACATAGAGAGGGATGTAATTTGTTTTCCTGATTCCTAGGGAGTTCCCTTAATTCCCTAATATCTCAAAAACAATTTCATAGAGAGCAATGGGAGTAGTTTTTTTGTGGACCGCCACAAAACAGAACTGCCCTATTTTTGACCTGTTAACAAGGCGATTTATACATTACAACTACAATATATTGTGTAAAAAGTAGATATAACACACATCTATTAAAAATTATCTATTTAAGTTTTATGCGTATTTACTAGCACCAGTTCCGCTAATGTACGTCAGCGTTTTTATGCAGCAGTTACCTCAGAGATTAGCTTTAATCACGTAATGAGTTTTCACAGCTTAACTGGTTAGAAATTTAAAAGGATTTTTACCTAGCGTAATCAAAGGATTATAGAATACGCAGACTGTGGAAACGTTGCAGCTACTTATAATGTTCATCAAACGTGTCAAGATAAATTCTCTACTCCCAACTTTTGTGTTGCAAGAAGCTAAATTTATATGTTTCTGTGTTTTAATAGTAGTTTTGTCCTAAGGGAGTCTTGTATTTGTCCAGATAAATATAAATCTACTTGTTATGCCATAATGCATTGCAGCATAATTGAGCGAACACGACTGGGGAGGTATCTCTCGATCACATGATACAGCTGTAAAGTAATAACTTCGGTATGGTGTTTTGAGCGATTTGTAAGTAGCCGGTGGCCCATTGGGGAAGAAGGACAAAAGAAGAACAACGCACTGGCATAGTAAATATGCGGTTTTTAATAGGCGTTGTTTGACTCATTTGTCCCCTGATACTATAAAAAAAAAATATTCAAAAGTTAATAGCCTTATTTCGAATCAGATAACCTGACATTAGATGACACTGCTATTAATAAAAGGTAAGGGAGAGGAGCGGAGGGCAACACGTTAGCATCACAATTATGTGCATGTATGTGGACATCATGAAGCTCCGACTCCGACTTGGTCTTCCAACCGAAGAAGCCGACTGCTCGTTTGTACCCTTATACTAAAAATACCATAGGTCATTAGTTTATTAGTTACTGATGGTAGATATATTTATCTAAATAAATTTTATAATATGCTAAAATAGATGTCGTGAAAGCACCTCAAGACCTTATCGTAACACTTTCGTGTAATTTCTTAAGGCAAGTTTTAGATTAAACTCAAATAAAAGTTTAACAAAGCAAAATATATTTTATTATGTTTTAGAAATCTTCTTTAATATTTTTACGATCCTCAGTAAACCTGCCTGCACATCGCCCCCTTTGTAAATTTTTTGCATTCAAATTATATTTGAAAACGCACAGAAAAATTATTCCAACCGAGAAAATTGCAGAAACTCTAATTTCCTGTGGATAAGCGCCTAGAAGCGACTTTGTGGATGGGATTTAGCGCCAACCGGGATTCTGAATTAACTTTTATATTATAACATATCATGTGCTATATAACTTTTATCCTACAAAATTTAATACTGCGAAAGTTTGTACATAAACCAATAAATTTATTTTAATAAAATATTAATATATATGCGAACGATGATTGCGACTGGCAAGATGTGCCCATGTCAAGTTATGTACATAGTAAAACATTATAAATCATGCGGGAAAGGTTGACTTATGTTTAAATCGTGCACCTCTTTCAAATAGGATCTGCTCTGAAAGAACGAATTAATTTCATACTGCTAAAGAATTGCGCATTTCTTTTACAAAAAAAAATATGTGCCTGTAGGTTTTAGAATTAATCGTTTATCTCGTGTTTTTGTGAAACAATAGCGAAAAGTAATAACGAACCATAGATAAGTTATTATTATTAAATATTTCCTGCTCATCACTTAAATAATTGATAAACCTACAGCTACAACAATTTGTAAAAACTAAAGTACTGTTTGTATACCGACGGCCAATTTCTCCCGTGATACAAAAACATCTCAGCATCAGATAAGTTTGGAAGTCGAAATAAAATGTACACATGGAGTTATTAATAACAGAAACTACCCTGTGGTTAATATATTGTGGAACAGAAATTCTGTAGCAGATACTGATGTATTGATGTGCATCGTAGGGCCATGCTACATTGGAGCCCAATTGGGCCATCACGACCCGGGAGGATTGCGTCTCTCACATGATTCGTGACAACTATGCTCTCGCGTTTCGTGCGATTTATGCATTTCCTGGGGCATATAGTAGGAGCTTCTGCGTAATAACTATGTTCACGTCTATGGCCTTGGCTACTTAAAAGCCTCCAACTGCTCGTTTGCCCCTCCATGCACATACATATATTTTCCCAGATTTCTCAATAGGTAGGCAGAATTAGCCGATGCCCGTATATAACAGATGCCAATATCAGGACTATTAAAGATGATAAACTGTTTGTTGCAGAAATGTATTACTTAAGCACCCTCAATTTCAATTATTGTAAGCCTGATATTGAATTAGTCGAAATCAGTAATAATTTTTTTCTCGGTGAAAATAACACTAATGACTGCTTCGATTATTACTAGTGGATATAATATAAAAAGTAATTTGTTTATTCACATTATGAAATCAATTCAATGAGCGACAATACATTATGTCAAATATGTTAAAAAAGTTAAAGTTAATTATAAAATATGTTATTAAATATTTGTTAATATGTCTTTGTAAACAATATGACTCTTATAAATAAGACAGCAAATAACGTTTATGCGGCTGTGTTCACACCTCTGCGTAATTTCTATTCCGATTAAATCATCCTCTTGAGAGCTCCTTGAACCAGTGATGAGGTAAAGGAAAGATTACCCGTGAGCAAAAACAATATATTACGCACTTGGTTATAGCTACTGGTACTTTATATTCTTTACGTGAAAAGGCGGTTTTTCTATATAAGTATATAAGACTATTACGTTATTTACTAACAGATAAAGCACATCATTAACGACTGACCTAATCCTAAGCATTTATCCTTGGCGAGTGTAGGGGAAGTACCCAGACAGGATTTTTGGAAATTTCATCCCGAAAGGGCTGAATTAGGGGATGAAGTTATTAATATGGAATTTTCGGATGTCACGCTGGTGAAACCGCGGAGTTCTGCTCGTGTTTTTAAACACATAACAAAATATAACGCAATTTTAGTATATGTCGCGGGCATTGATTTACAAAAAAAATAAAACGATTTACGATTTTGTACTGGACATTCATTCTAAAGCAGTCAGGGTGTAAATAAATATTTTTGCTACAAGCTTCATGCGCGTGATTCAAAATCTTTGTTACAAATCTAATTCTATTTGAAATGAGTGCGTGATTAAAACATACTTTTTTGCAGAATCAACCGCGTATGACCTTAAGTTGATATCTACGAAGTGCAAAATTTTATCACGCACGTCTTTCATGCCGATGATTTTGAGACTTGCGACATAACAGCATCATTTTAATTTGCTCCGTGATCTAGTGATTAGCATGTTCAACCACATGCTTGAGGTGCCGGGTTGTACAAAAAGTGTTATTAGAATTTTTCAATTTCTTATAACATCAAGTTAGGAAGTTGGCGGTGTTACACCCCCCGTGCCTCGGATAGCACGTCAAACCGTCGGTCCTGCTCATGATTTCTCTCCACTCGTGTCGGACTTAACTTACTACAACTTGGTTCCTACTTATTTAGTACTTAAAATTTTAAGTAAATATGCGCCAAGTTCGTTGCAATAGTATCCGTTGACCTAATTATTTCGATAGTCCTAAGCTAGAAGAAAACAATACAACACACCAAGTTGGCCTTCCACTACATTTAATTTCGCTAATGGAGTATTTACGGCAATTTAGTCCGTCTACTTAGACCTTAGTCATCTCAGCGGATAGTTCAAAGTGGCAGCTTTTCTATTTTGAACATTCTTGTCGTATTAATAATTTGGGAGATAGAATTATGGTACATGGTAGTGGTCACACTTTGGTCGAGTATTACTTATTCTAAACTACAAAACAAAGTATTAAAAATTGTTACTCACATTGGATTCTGTCTTAGCTTTTTTTATGAATGCTAACATAGGTATCCTTGCCTTGCAAGTAGCACTGAAAGATTTTGAACTTTCTCATATACTACTAACATGAAAAACACAAAAATACTTGTATTGCCGAAAAAATGAAAAAAAAATCCCTTGGGAAAAATATTACGCGGAAGAAATCGCGAAGCAGAGAAAAGGTTAAAAATGTGGAAGTTTATTTAAATAAACTTTTATCACATTCGCGAAAAATTTACTGAATGGGTTTGGTTGAAATTTAGCTCAGTCATGTATTACTAGCGCAATGCGGCGAAGATGGATCGAAACAGCTCCAAGTCAACGAGTGGCAGGAGCTAGCGCTTCACGGGATGCCATGGAGGCTCTTTTTGATGGATGGCATGGCCCATTTTGGGTTCCAGCGCCCGCCTAAGTAGTAAGTACGTATATATTACCTGGGCGATGCGGTAGAGAAGAACCTAATATTTGTATATATTAATGAAACCGCCGAAACAGCGCGCAGATAATAAATATTGTAGCTAAATAATTAATAAGAAGCTTTTAAGAGACACTATAGCATCGATGCCATCCTTTAAGTTACGTTGAAGCTTTGCGAAACCTGAAACTTCTTCTGTGTACAAGAGTATTACGTAGAGTATTGGAGAAATGTTCGAATGGACTGGGATTAATTCAACCTTCGTTATACCGACGATGTATGTGTATTATAACATCAAGGATATCGGCATTGCCATGTCCCACAGTAGTGTTATTAATATTTTATTTTATTTTTGTATAATTCATTGTATTAAATATAATAATAAATATTAATAACATCAATTCATAAATGGGAAAATGTACAATAATTGTAGGTATACTATATACAGTATTATTTGAAAAACCTTTATAATCATATTTCTTCAATGCCTAAAATTAGTTCTAATACAATCCAATATGACTCCAATAATAACGGATACGTCTAGGTACATGCCACTGCCGTAAATTGACGCTGTCGCGTTTCGTACGGTTTGTGAGTAGCCCGTGGCGCATTGGAGAGAAGGAGGACAACAATAATGCTCATGTCCATGGGCGCTGGTAGTCGTCAAAGGGCAGCGATTACTCGTTTATCCCCTTATTTACATAAGATAAAAGAATGAATTAATTATTAATATCGTGGCAAAGTTAGCACCGGGTCTTTATTTTGGTCGTGTTAATATCTCGAAGCTG
This sequence comes from Eumaeus atala, assembly GCA_017140195.1. Taxonomy (NCBI): domain Eukaryota; kingdom Metazoa; phylum Arthropoda; class Insecta; order Lepidoptera; family Lycaenidae; genus Eumaeus; species Eumaeus atala. The sequence continues at coordinate 136,893 of JAFELO010002419.1, forward strand.
GACAATCTGTAAATAACACTCCAGTCGCGAAATGAACGATTAGTCTCTCTCTAACAAAACGTCTAAAACTTAGGAAAGAAAAACTCTTCTCAGAAATTTGTGTATTAAATTGGTGTCAAGACAGTTACGGGCAGGATGCAAGTCAGGTATATAAGGATCGTGATATGTGGCGCCGCGTTTTCTCTGTTTACCTCATTAGGAAAAAGGCGTGATTATGGGTTTTTATTGCTAAGAAATGTATATATTTAGTCTGGCCATGAATAGTGTTCCCATTAAAAGTAAAAAAAATATTCTTGAATTTGGAATATGTCATTTTTATACGATTCATCTTTGTGCCTTCTCATTTTGGCGCTAAAACATTGTACAATATTTTGCGATATTCTAAAATGGAGTGGGCATTAGCATTTTTTAAAGTTCTTCACACACTTGGGATTAGTCAAATGTTTGTGTACCGGGCTATTAATAGGTACACCGAGACCTCCTCTGTTTGTGACAGAGAAAGATCAGGTCTCCCTCGTAGTGTCCGTACAAAGAAGGTGGTTAAAGCAGTAAGGGAAAGAATTTTAAAAAATTAACCGAGAGCAAAAGATTTTCTCTCGGGAAATGATGGCGGCCAGTACGTCAAGCAAGCATGTTGCGTATTTTGAGAGTTGACTTAGAACTTTCATTTCTTAATTGGGCATTTAAAGCTGACCAGCTAACTGATAAGTTAAGGTTCAATAGGGTGGCAGAATCGAATTACTAAAGTACTGAAGTGGTACGCGAAGGGAGTTCACAGAAAATATTTATTTATTTCCGAATGAGAAGTGTTTAAAATTGAACAACATTTTAACGAACAAAATGACCGTATTTATGCTCAAATCTCTAAAGAAGCTTTCCAAGTAGTCGACAAAGTGCAACGTGGGCAACGTCCTGATATGACTTCCGAGATGTTGTGGCGGGGTGATAGCTATAAAGAAGTGACTGAGCCATATCTTAGTGAAAAAGGTATCAAAACATCGGCACAAGTGTATCAGGGTACCATTTTTAAGAAAATACAGAGAGATACAAGACGCCCCTTAATAATACAGTGTTCAAAAACCAAATAAGGCCATTCCAGCAATACTCGAGACCAGATCATGAGCCATATCCACCCAATCTTGTTTAAAACAAACATTCCTGACTTGGCCAGAATACTACCCTCCATCTAGTCACGAATTTAATTAGCTGATTTATTATCAGTTTTAGAGAATGCAGCTTGCTCTGAACGCCATGACAACTTAAAGTCCCTAAAACAATCCATAGGATAGGCAGTGAAGAGTTTCCCCATTGAAATAGTGCGTTACTCTATTGAAAAATGGTCGCAACGTTTAAAGTACTGTATTGCAGCCAATGGACACCACTTCGTATAAGCATTTTAATTGTGTTCTAACTAATCTACTGTATAATTAACAAATCTTATTCGCGATTAAAAAACCTGTTTTTTTCTTTATTACAGTGTTTATGGCAAGTCTAGTAGAATCTGGTTAGACCGATCAATAAAAGTTGATATAGTTTGATACAACATTTTTAGCACACAGCAAATGCGAACAATCGAGCAAACGGAGCTATTTAGTGACGGCCCGCGCGCATTAAAATCCACATATGCAGATATAGACTAAATAAGTTAATGAGTACCAGTTGGTACACAACATTAATCAATAAGAAAAAGAAAAATTTACACTATGAACTATAGTGCATTTCGTACTTAACAACAGATCTAGTGTGAGTCGACTCGCGCACAAAGGGTTCCTTACTACTAATCTATAAAATTCTACAAAAAAAACCGTATCGCATTTGCACGTGATGGTGATGACCAGCTCAGGATGAAATCCGGTGATGTGTGGAGCTAGGGGCACATTATAGTGCCGAATACTCCTTAAAACCATCAATGCCGTTATTGGTGAAGCTCTCCGGTACTAATAATCATCAGGGCACCTCGACGGCTAGCCAGTCCAGGAAGGTACCGATACCACCTCCAAAGGAGGGTTTCCTCGCACCACAGGGCAACCCCACTAACTTTCGGGCAGTGAGCAAGAGCGCCTTTTCCTCTTGCTCATTAGTCACGTATTATTCAAAACGATTTTTTGAATATTTTTGATCATGTCCAGATGTGGCGTCTTCGCAGCTCTGTCTCCCACGTTCAAAATCAGTTGCCCAGGTGTGAATTGCACTCAGTGCAGGAGCAGTGTTACCTAAAACACTGTGAAGCTTGACTTCGATCTAGGTTGCTGTTTTCCTTTTTAAAACGTAAAACTTTATCAACGCAGGTCCCTCATACAAATTCCATCAGTTCGAATAAATTCAAATTTGGCGTTCTATGTTCAAAAAGATGATATAATATAATGTAATAAAGTTTGCTTGCCTATCTTTTTTAAGTTCTCGTTTCGGCCTGCTATTAATCAGCCTTCGTATCTCTATGAATTATTTCGAGAAGGAGAGTAATTCAGTCAAGTTTTAGACCCCTTATCGTGACTCCACTTCAGTGACTTTGTTATACTTCTGTGACAATTTACTTTTACTTAGTAAGGTGTTAATCCGCAGGTCTATCACATTATATATTTGTAGGTCCCATTCAAAGGGGAAACTCTCAATTCTGCTTGAACATAAATTCTAAGATAGAAAAATTATAAAATTTAAATTCTGTTTTTCTATGTTTAATTTGGAACTAGCTATTCTATTTGTCCATTATAATCTAACTGTAGCATCTTCATCAGCGTGGAATAATCACGTAATTGAAGACATGATTAGGGCGGACGAACATTTAGCAGTGGTATAAGTATGGGTAAAGCATAAGAACTGCAACATTTTATTTCGCGCTGTGCCCGATCAATCGAATAGACCTAAATAGCCTTATTTCATTACGGATTAGATCCAATCTGGTCCGTTGATGACCGTCTTTTAATGCAAGTAATGACTTAATCGTCGCAAATAAAATGACCTAGAGCCTGAGCGTTATAACTAGTTGAAGTCTCGGGAATTGCTGGGGCATTCCGGCAATGACAACGTGATGACGCATTGATTGTGCGAACATAATCTGGGGTGTAAGTACCTTTCGCTCACATGATACCCATAACATACAATAACTATGATTTTTTTAATATTACCTACAACTTATATTTAACACAATAGAGCCTTAAAACTATCAAATTTTAGACAATTGTCTTCTTATTAACTTGATGAACAGCTTAACTATACGCACTTCTCATACCACGTACAGACACAAACATACAGAGAAACTGCAAATTGCAAAATAATTTCTAAGGGTTTGCTCCTTAAGGAAATATAAGGAATAAATACGTGGAGGAAACTCGTGTGAGTGTACACCGATAGTAACATTGTACCGCACTACTCTTGCTCACCGTTCACTATAGAATATACTCTTTAAGATCATGTTTCTATTTCTTCTAAACATGTGTCGGAGCAGCGCACTTATCATTTATTTATTGATACCGTACAACCACATCAGATTGTACTATGCAATTGTTGTTACATTTTAAGGTACGTAATCTTTCTGATACAATCGACATTTACGGTGTACATGACATTTATAATACTGCATAATATACTTATAACATTATTACTGAATATTATAATCATTGAATTGAATGGTTTATCGGGAGCATACGATATGATAACTACAAAGTTCGATATGATATTGATATGTGTAATAGATAACACTGGTAATTTAAGGACTTATATCAAGAATATATCATATAAAGCATTGGCGCAGCTATATCATTCGACACCGTTCTGTCGCCCATTATAAAGAAGTTTAATCAATAAACCTCATGTCGCCAAGATGTCAGTATTCATCCGGTTCGTGGGGGTTCGTGGGGGTACTTATCCCTGACCGGGCCCCCACGAGTCCGGGCCCCTTCGAGCCTGGGCCCATTATTGCCCACTCGTCTTTCTATAAGTACGCCACTGCCAGAAGCCCGATCTAGCTCTACACTCACAAAAACATAACACATCTCACGCCAGTTACATAATGGGGTAGGCGGCGCGAGCGGAGCGGGTGAAGTATCTCGTAAGTGATAGTGCCATACTGTATTGCAGCCGAATAGGGCCGACACAGCCGGGGAGGCGTGACGCCACTATAAAGTGACCTATGCTGTCGCGTCTCGTGCAGTTAGTGAACCGGTGGCACATTTGTCCGATTGCTCGTTTGTTATGCTATAAAAGTAACACTTTCCAATTTCCACACTACGTCCTAACCAGGCGTTGGTTAAGGACAGATGCCTCTGGACTAATCAAGCCACGCTCCCGCGCTATGTTGCTCTAGTATATACAAAATAAACTACACAATATTCAACAACAATTTTAGGAAATCTTATTTCAATATTATTACGTTAAAAAAATTATATCTAATTATTTTTTTCATGATTTGACACTATATTTTATACAATCTCTTATTTTTCATGTGGAAACTTTCATGTGATACATTTTAGTGCCTTTGAGGCTTGATGAGTCCGTTTATAAAATGTAATCTCTTTTCTTGAATACAAAGTGAGACGGGAAACTAAAGCTTAACATTTTATATTACATATTACTTTTCTAGCGTCCGGGCGTTACGTGGTATTTAGGCTTGTATGTAATACCTCGTACCTTCCCAGTTGACATCTTCGGTGTCGCATTTCCTGCGGTTTGTTCGTAGCCGCTGACCCAATGGAGGAAACGAGGAAAATAGAGCAACTCATCAGCATAAAATTATACGGATATTCAAGGGAGTTGGGAGTTGTAAAAAGGCTCCGAATTCTTGTTTGGCCAGTTATAATATAATAAAACTCATAATATTATAATAAGAAACAAAAAATATAATTTTAAGCATATTTAACATATATAAATTACAGTCAAATCCCGAATAGGGAAGTACCTCACGCTCACATAATACCGCCGTAAAGTGAATACTTCAGTGTCGCATTTCATGGGCTTTATGAGTAGCCGGTGGCCCCCTGGGAGGCGGGAGAGTCTGAAAGCTTACTATCAGCATTATGTCAAATAAATACGACGACTTCAAAAGCTTTTTCCTTCACAAGGGGAGAACGAATATGTAAGTATCTTGAATAACTATTTTAGTAAGAGATGGCACTGTGTAGCCTGCCAGTCGAATCGGGCCACCACGACAGGGGGAGGTACCTTTCGCTCACTATATGACACGGCCACAAACTGACAGCTATGATGTCATACTTATCCCAAATTACGACGCGTGTTTTTTCACACACACACCTTCACGTCAGTAGCCATATTTTTTTAATGACTTATATTTCTTGTAATTTTATCTATAAAAGTGCTACCATTAATAAGCGTTTTGTTTCAAAAGAACCTGGTGTTGGGTGCATACTGTATTTCTTCATAGCTTTTCAGTTGCTAAACAAAGCCATTGTTAAATTGTGTTATATCATAGCCTATGAATCATAACTTACACTGTGGTTATATTGACTAATAATAAAATGTAATATCCATAGCAAGGGGTACTTGTTAGTTCTAACGATGTACCAGTTGCCAGGTCGGTGTTAACGTCATATCGAGGATACTAATGCTCGCAGCTTACACGGTCGATACGAACAAGCAATTAAAGGGCTACGGCAATAACTACGGTGATTTAATTTATTTCACTCATCCCTATTTACTTACTAATTTGGGAGTTGACTGTGACAAACTGTAGATAGCCACCAGAATACATTTAAGGATAGCCGACTATTGTAATGGTGTAGTGCTTCCATTCATATTTTTATATCAGGAAGATAATAATCATTATTCAACATGAAAATAGTAATCATTAGGAAGAGGCCATACTACATAGAAGGGGGTCGAACAATGCATGGTACATGACACTACATCGTCCTATGAAACGGAATTGGGCCGCCATGACAGTGGAGGTACCTCTCGCTCACTTATTGCCGGCGTAAAGTGTCAGCGTCACTGTCGCGCTACGTGCGGTTTATGAGCATCCGGTGGTCCATTGGGGGATGCTAGGAGAACGATGCTAACGAAAAGAACTGCGTAATAATTATGCGAATGTCCATCGGCGTCGGTATATATTTAAGAAAATGTTTTGTATCATGTAGGTTTAATTTGTTTCTAAGTTACATCATCCATAATAATGTAGGATTTTAATGATTTCGGTGCCTAGTCAACATAAACAAACAAGAAAACAATGAAGTGTTTCCTCTTTTTAAAATTAAGTATAGATTATATGTCCCTAATGATGTTTATCTCACATAAATTTAAATATTTGTCATGTCTTAACGTATAATGCTTATGAGGCCTGCGAGAAAGCAATTATTTTTGCCGTATCTGGTTAAATCCGTGTGGTGTCAGGACGGACTGGTAGTTTAAAAATAAATGGGTACACATACTCATAATTTCTGCACACTATAACATTTTGTTACAAACTTTCATCGCCACTTAAAACATGTAAATCAAATACAATATACTTATTTTATATAGTAGGTATATTATAGCTTCACATGTTTCCTACAGTGTATTAAAGGTCTAGATGGCAAAACCTACAAGAAACTATTCAAGATATCGGAAACAGTAAGCTGGAATAAAATCATACCTGACCAACAAAAACTATTTGGAAGTTTCCGGACCCTTTTATATGTTTATGAATACATCACAATAGTTGTGAGTTTTACCTCAACCGAATGTTACATTCAAATGCCGGGAATTATTTCCATAAAAATATATTTCAACGTTACTATGTATTATTATTTTGAAGGCGTTGGATCGTGGATTAGAGAACGCTGTTGGGAAAGAGACTTCATGCGGGAGATCTATATGAGAGGGGGAGGGTTCGACGGGTTCGACCCCAAACCTAGTCTCGCCCGACGAACACATACATAGTAAACCGATGAAGCTCTATTGGGCTTATCTTCACTGCATAAGTTCAGGTCCGAAAACAAAAAAGGAAAAACTAAGTATACTAATGCAAATTATTATTCATAGAGTTAAAAAACGCAATTTGTGACGTATTTTCGTACAATTCAACATACAAAAATTAAGATGTATAATAGATGGTATTTTAATGTGATAGCCGTACTTTTTTCGATGTTTTGGATTTGTGTACTTTATACGTGCCGGAGTTGAAACGTCCACTTTATATCTTACCCATCCCTTTCTCCGTAGGTCCCTACACTACAGCGACCATTGAGGGTTTTAATTTCAGCTCAATTATAATACTTTCGCGATTGTTTGGAGTTGATACACAAATTGTGCAATTTACTCGAACAAAGGATTACTACGAGCGGAGCTGTGTATTTTTTTTTTTTTTTCTTTTTTCAGAGGGACCTATTACTGTCGGCGGAGCTGTTGCCCTCGCCCCTACAGTTCGTCGGATCTACGGAAGACATTTTGTCTTCAGGTTTTAGGTGGACGAAAGGGGGACAGACCCCCCTCTTTTCCCGCAGACGGGAAGAAGCATACCGGAATTTTGTGGGCATTACCCTATCGTTATTTATTTTTGGGACCGAAAAGGGGGAGACGGTCCCCCTCCCCACGATAGTGGGACGGCGCGCGCACGGTGCCGTTTAATTTTACGGGACGTGTATAAGGAGAGTTGAGCTCGTCTTTCGGTTTGGCTTGTCAGAGGAGGCCGGCCTCCTCCCCCACCCTCTGACGGGTGGGGTCGATTTGCGCTTCAAATCGGCTAAAAGCCGTGATAATGATTTATTTTTATTTTTAGAGCGGAGCTGTGTATCGTCTCTATGTTGCTTAAATACTCGGGTTGATTTGTTTTACAAAAACTGTTTGCCTGGGTCGCTTATCTACTCCCTAAGCACACACTTTACTGAAGGGAAACTTGTGCCAATGACGTAAGTGATGTAAAAGTGGTTACGCGAATCATGACATACACTACGCTTATTATTTCTCACGATTATTTTTTTCTGACCGCGAACATTAAGTAACCTCCAATAAATTTAATTAAATATATTATTATTATATCGCACGCTTACTTTTTAAAATATTACTAGAATTCGAGAACATAGTTTCTACGGTATGAAAAAATATTCAACAATATACGTCATTCAACACTCTCGAATACAGCCAAAGCTTTCCAGACTCTAATTGAATACCTCATAATTGTGTACTACTAAGAGTTCACTTTTATAATTCCGAAGGTGTCAGTTTACAGCAGTAACACGTAAGCATGAAACACCCCCCTGGTCGTGTCGGTCCATTCAGCTGCCGTGCATGTATGTATGCAACAGCAAACCTCGTGGTCTAGTGGTAAGTATGATCAGCTACAGACGTGAGGTCAAGAGTTCGAATCCTGAATCGTAACAAAAAAAATGTTTTTATTTCTAACAAAAATCCGTAGTCAAGAAGTTGGCGGTGTTTCACCCCCGTGCCTCGGAGAGCATGTTAAACCGTCGGTCCTGCGGTTGATTTCTCCCCGGTCGTGTCGGACTGCCGTCCCACCTAAATAGAGTGTACACTTTATTTTGCGCAAAACTCTTATGTGTTAAATTCGGCTCGGACAACATTATTTTCGGTGCTATTTAAAAAAAACTACATTGCTCAAGGGCTGATAATGGTGCATAAATATTTGTCGAGTGTAAGAATTATTTATCGCTACACCTCGGGCACCGTCATGCTCGTTTATACGACGATCTTATCAGGCGCAATTCGTCACTCATGCCTTTCGTTTCGCCGGAGATCTCAATGTTAGGTTGTAGCAATTATATTTTTACTACATAAACATTTTCTAAACAAGTATATCTGTCGTCTTTGAATGTAAGACTTAATGTTCTCTGTGTTGAAAAAATGTCTCCCTTTTTTTATTTATGGCTCCCTCCTCTATTAATTTGTTATGTATGGCTATTAATTTGTTAGACCGTATCATTAATGTGTCATTTTGAATAGTATGTGGTACATGTGAAAGTTTGTTGTTAAATTATATTTTATTGTAACAGACTTATATAGTGCCTGATTTTAGTTGGCTCATGTAGCGAAGAAAATGGGAATCTTATTGATTGTGTGTTCCCTTTCAGAGCTCTTCTCCTTTTTCTATTTCCCTTTTTAAATTTGGATGAAAAATGTAGATAAGATATCAGTATAATCTTCAATTATTGAAGTTGAGGACTTGAGGAATAAGGGAGACCTCCTGGTTGCAGCAGGGAGTCCCGGACAGCCAGATAAGACTTCATATGTACACTGTTTACATATTACTATTTACATATATTTACCTAATTAAAAACTGTATTGAACCTTGATTATTTGTTCCTGATACTTCTTTAAGTTTCTTCATGATTGTGAATGTGAAGAGATCATAATTGTATATATGTATTTAAAAATCTAATTAAAATAGTAACTAAACCTTAATAGTCCCTTCACCCACTGTTGACCACCCAATATAATTAAAATTGTCACAAGATAAAATGAAATTATCTATGACTCACTGTGCCCCGCGGTTTCACACCTCGTACAATTAGGAGAAAACTGATCGTAGGTTGTAGAAATTAAATTTCGTACTAGATATCAACTATAAAAACACATCCCTGAGGGATCCGACTAACTATCGACTAATATTACAGCAGAATTGGACCGACACGACCGGTTACCTCTCGACCACTTGATATCGGCCCTAAGACACTAATTAGTTGTTGGTCCTTGTATGAAGAAAAAAGGAAAAGGAGAATAAAGTTCTTCAACAGTAAAGTTTTTTCTTTGTTCTTTGT
>JAFELO010002419.1:146655-188471 GCA_017140195.1 Eumaeus atala
ATAATTCTTCGAATCAGTACAGTAGTTGCAGAATATATTTAATGGAAATACACAAACAAGCCATCAAGTGTTTCCTCTGTATAATATTACTATAGATTATTTGTATTTATATCACATGGAAAACTATTATATAATCATATTTATTTTCTATTACATCAGATTAATCAAACAGTCTACATTATAGCACGTCAAATTTCAATATCGATAATTAACAGAGATTGATCACAAGCATGTTCACACATGGAGCATGTTAAAACGTAATGAGTTTTAGTTGAGTGGATGTATTTTCATTCAGTTTAGAGCTTTCTTCTTACTGTACTTACTCTATCTTAGTAGGGCTTGTATCTACAAATACACCCAAGAAATATTTTTAAACAGGACAGTATTAGTGGATTTGGCGTCGGATCCTTTTGATGACTACCGACGCCCATGGACATACGTATGATTGTTACGCAGATGCCTTGCCCTCCTATCATCTCCCATCCCAATGGGCCACCGGCTACTCACAAACCGCGCGAAACGCGACAGAGATGCTGACACTTCACGTCGGTATCAAGTGAGTGAGACGTACTTCACCGGTCGTGCCGGCCCAATGCCGTTATATAGGAGGATGTTTTATATTATCTAATTGGTATGTGCTTACATAGAAAACTGTTTTGATCCCTTAATCTATATACGGTGTATACGGAATTCCCGTTGAAATTTAAAATTAGATGCAAATTTATATTACTATTTGAATTCAATCCGTCTATTTTTAACAAAAGTCCTTACGGTATTTACCGTATAGATTAGACTAAAGTGGTGTGATAAATAGGCAAATTATTATTATTCCCAAAGTGACTGAAATGGAGACAGTCGTATGGACTACCGCTTGAAGTGAAAACCTAGAACCATTAATTAACGTGCTATGTACTATGATTCGACGATCCTGTCATCACACAAATTAACAGTTTCTAAACAAAAATATGTAGGCTTTCAGTTCATCCAAACACCTGGTATCTGGCTTTCTTCTTACTGCTCTATGCTGACGGAAGTGTCCAGTGCGGTTTCATCGGTTACTATGAGATACGTCGGGCGAAGTTCCAGGTGAGATTGTGGTCGATTGGGCGAAAAATCCCCTCTAACGAGGGGGGGGGGGGCAGCTCGAGTGCGGTAGCCAAAGTTGGCCTTGCGTTGTGGTGGTAGCTGAAAGAACTAGCTGTGCTATCATGTCTGGTGCGAACCGTCCCCCCTCCCACCATGGGTGGGTGGTACGACTCGCGTGCGTTCGTCGTGACGTCCAACCCAACCGATACGGTGGTTTGATTTAAGCTCGTTGGCAAATCGCGTAAGGTTCTGGATTTATCTACTATGATTTCACTAACGTAGTCGTTCTGACTATTTGGAGTAGAACGTGTGTGCTGTTTATTGTCGTCATGATGTGTTGATTATGGATTGAATTGTGTAGTCCGCGCCCGAATCCCTTGGATTTGGTTTGTTGTGTCCTAGTCGATCAGAGCGTGTCTGGGACGATGCCCCACGTTTGTAACGCGGTTGAGATTGTAATTTGCTGCGTTGCTGGTGAGAGGATTAGCAAGAGCGGTAGCTAGATGGAAGTGTCTTTTGGAGGGCTCTATGAAATGCCCTGCGATAGTGATTAGCTCGAAGTCTCTAAGTAAATCCAATTTGCGGATGTACCAGGGACATCCTGAGGCAAATGGCAGGAATTTATTTTGCACGCTTTACAGAATAGCTATAGTCGAGGGGGCAGCGCGTGTGAATACGACGTAGCAAGATTGCTACTCTCTAACTCAGATGAGTTGATGGGTCTAGTGCAGGTTTTGTATAATGTAAGCTTATTTTTAAGCGACATTTTACACTTTGAATTACTTCGCGAATGAAGCTAATGCATTACGAATGCTGCTTCGCTTTAAAATAAGATTTTAATAAAACACGTTTCCGCCGCCGTCTAAGATGAGTACAAGATGGCTTCATGGGGCACAGAATACCTTTCCTTTTCTTGTTTTGGTGACGAAGGGGAATGCATTTACGCTTGATATAATGTAAAATATATAATGCGCCCGGGTAAACACCCAGACCTATGTTAAGCAATACCATCTTAATCCCTACGGGAGAATTCAGCCGCTATTAGTGGAGGGTCCCGGATCTGCAGGCTACAGGACCCCACCAGTTAAAGGCTGATTTCGGCAAATTGGCCAGCGTTCACTTCCTCGGGGACTGTCCGGCTATGCTATGACAGTCCCCACGACGCCATGTCTCGATGAAGTGGTCCAGGTTCCCATCCCGGCCTGACACGGAACACAGGGGCACTACTAAAGGCGCTACAGATAGGCCACGTCGGCAGCCTCCTCTTTCACCCGCTCGCATTGGACGCAAGGCAGTCTTTATCTCCCTACGGTACGTCAGCCGAGACATCGGGGTACAGCTGCCTGTTGACAGCGCTGATCAAGAGGTCAACGCCCGCATTGTAGTCCCTTCCCTGGTCATACACAAGTGTGACATCGGCTTAACACGTGACATCCATCCTGGGGAGGAGATGGCCTCGCAGGACCTAGTCGTACCCGACGTCTCACAGGATCGGCCCAAGTACAGACCGGAGAGGTACGCCTCCAGCAGCTTCACGAGATAGGGAGGTACCTTGAAAAAGACCAGTGCCGCCCGTATCACGCTGTGCGGGAGACTGTTAAATGCGTTTGCGATGTCCAACGATACCGCGACCACCACCTTCCCACTGTGTTCCACCTCACCCGTAATCGGGCGCAGACACTTGAGGGCGTTAATCGTAGACCGCTGTGCTCGGAACCCGAACTGTGACTCCGTGAGCCCGGGTCGCGTGCCCTCTTCCAGATGCTGAACAATACGGGAGGCCACAATCCGTTGAAAGACCTTTCCAGTCTCGTTCAGCAGCACCACCGGTCAAACCTTTGGAAGCACACAGAGCTGACCCTCCTTTCATGCCCCCGGAAATTGATCACACCGCAGGAGGCGGTAGAAAACTTCCCGGAGGCTATTCCTGAGGTGGGCGAGAGAGAGTACCGTGCACCCTGTTTGAATCCGGCGCCCTCTTCATACTCTGGAGGAAAGTCAGGATGGCTTCCATTTCAGCCTCCGCGTCGGGTGGCGGAATACCCTCATCCTCGTCTAATGCCTGCCGAGGCATTCTGGGGACATGAAGCCCACGGGTGAGTCGGAGAACCACTCCCAGACGATACTCCCCAGTTGGTCCGACTGGAGCATCTCCGTGATGGGGGCCGACTGGGCGCGGAGCTTGTTCCGCGCCCATTCGTACGGTCGGCCCCAGGGATCCCCCTGGAGATCCCTCACCAGCTCCGGCCGGGCCTCCTCCTTAGCTCGGCAAATAAACTGCTGCAGGATCTTCACCTTTTCCACTAAGATCCAGCGCAGCCTGTCATCCTTGTCGACGTCCTGAGCTCTTCTCCACCTGCTCCGGGTGTACTTCCTCCTGGCCCCGTTGCAGGCGGCCCGGATGCCGGATAATTCGGTCGTCCACCAGCAAACCGCCCGCCGCTGGGGCGGAATTACGCGGGTGGCATGGCCGCTCTGCATACCGCAGTGACTGTGTCTCAGAGCCGATTAGCCGCCTCGTCCACCCCTAAATCTGACAGTGGCGGGAGACTCCAACGGCCGATGATGGTAACGTCCTCTGCCAGCTCCCGGTTGAGCCTAGTGAACACCCAACGCGGAAACCGGATGAAAAGGTCTAGAGCCCTGGTGGAGCGGTTTACGTTCGCCTGGAGAACGCTAAGATGCCTAGCCATTATGCCATCTCAACGTCTTACCCCAAACGTCTGACCCCATCTGAGAGGGCGAAGGAACTTTCCCGCGCTGGACGGGGGCTTACCCATCACGTGGCCCGCCGGCCTACCTGCATCCGCACAGCAAGCGGTAGCGGACACCCGCCTGCCTTGTGGCCAGGCTGACCACAACGGGATCACAATGTGCTGCCCCCCTCCGCTCCTTTAGCAGGTGCGGCCACTGGCATCGTCTTTTTGGCCGGGGTCACGGCCCTCGTCTCCTGTGCCAGAGGCCTATTGTCCCCGGCGAGAGACGGGCGGCAAGGTGGGGCAGAAGGCAGCCGTATCTTCAGCCCGAGGTGCGTGCGTCCACAAAGTTCCCCACCATCCGGGCCTTTCATGAAGTCGGCAGTTGTAGGGGCTGTCTCGTTCCCTTCGGCCGACTTCTTCCGCGCCTCCACGAAATCGCGTTTGTAGGCGCGGACCTATTTACGCAGGTTGCCAAGCTCCCTTTGCAACCGCGCGTTGTCGCCCTTTAGCGCCCTAATTCCGCCTCCTCTAAGGACGCCAGCGATGAAAGGTCCATTAAAACCTCTAAGACTTTTAATTTCCCCTAGAGCAATCCCCACTACTTCCCCTTGCCCCCCCTGCGCCAAGTATACGCCCAGTACTGGAAAAAACAGAGTGTTGGACACAGAATACTCTTTTTACACGAAGAAATGCATTTACGCGCCTTCACTGGCAAGAAGAAGTATGGGACTAGCGGTACATGATAGTGCCGAATACCAGAAACTACAGAAACGCCCGTGGTGCCCCGGAACAGAAATCATCAGGGCACCTCGACGGCGACCAACTCCACTTCCACTGTTGGGGTTTCCCCGCACTACAAGATAACTCCACCGACTTTGGGACAGTGTAATGGGCTGAGGTTCCCATCCTCAAAAACGCCGCCGCCTTTAGTCCTCTCTTCTTATAAGAGGGGTACTGAGAGCCGCCACCTCCTTGGTTCAATTAGCTTCGCCCAAGGTGTCTCGGATCACCCCGGGCTACTGAGCCCCACCGCCACGACAAGGCTTGAACCATGGTGGGGGCACAGAGTGTCTAGGTCAGCCTAACCTTAGTCTTGTATATAGGAATATGTTTGAATGGTGTGCGCTAATCATTGTTATTTCTTAATTCTATAGTGTAAGATAACGTGTTTCACATTTCCCTTACGGAACGTTATAAGTTACTGGAACTGAGAATTCTCCAATTTTGATAGGACAATGTCTGTCGGGACAGCTAGAAGGTAATAATACCCTATAAATTCCCATAAAATATTTAATAAATATAATGCTAAATTAATAAACTAATATTCATAATTACAAAAGTAAATAAAAACCCAACGAACCTACAAAAGCTTTGAAATACCACACGCTTATGTAAGCATAGTCGCATATTATCATCATCCGAGACATTAGAGGTACTTCCAAAATTTGCGAAGCAAATATTCATGTAGACTTTAATAAATAAAGTAAAATAAAATGTATTTTCTGAAACGCGTTAAAATATGTATAATTACCATACAAAAACTTTTGTGTAACATGTATTGTGTATTATTACGTAAATTACATGCATTTCAGAAGTTAACTTTAACAGTATGCGTTTTAAATATATTAATGTGTTTCGCGGAAATGAGCATTTTACTGCAAAATCTGTATTCAGAAAACAGCGTGGCCAATCTATGTAAATGCATGCTGTGATTGCGAATAAAATTTAGACTTGGCTGAAACTCACAAATAATCATATTTTACGAAAAGAAAAAATGATAAGCAGAATAAATTAGTAAGAAGATTGTGAACTTGTTGCAACGGTATATAACGCGATAGAATTGCAATCACTTTTGAAGCGATATGAGGTAATCAATCGGGCTAACACAATTGGGATTATACTTCAAGCCCAATTGTGCCAGCCCGATTCAGCTGCCTGCAGCAATGGCACTTCCTCAAGAAAATTTCTGAACAACAGAATGGGCTAAAATACTCGTCTGAGTAAAGCTAACGGCATTATGTAGAACGGCTATTCTAACATGTTACGTGAAGTTTGTAAGTGTTCAGGTGCTCTACTGGGGAAATTGAGTGAAAGAATTCATCTCATTGAAATGAACTATGTTAAATCTGTCGCTTGTAACTGATTGGATGACGAAATGCAGAGGCTGGGTGACTTATAGATCGTAGTATTTATTTAATGGAGTTTAACATGAAAAGAAATGATCAGCTTCCCGTGCGGTTGACGGATTACAAAACAAGCCGGTATTTGATTCTGCATTTTTCGACAGTATCAATCACATTTGGTTTGCATCGTAAAAAACAATGGTAGTGAAATTATAATTTAAAAACATCGTCTCCCCTAGAAATTTAGTTTATTAAAGTAATAAAGGTAGTCGTACTTCACTAAAAAGAACTACGCTCGATTGCTACGAGATTTGCGCTCTGTTTTTATTACTAAAGTTACATCGCTGCGGAATTCCTAAAAACTACAATTTTACTTTGCACAGTGCGAGCATACGTTTTAATTTATATTTTTCACAATAACAAACGAAACTGAAATATAAATTATTTATATATAACAAGTACGACATTTAAAGATAGATTTAATTCTTTACGAAAAACGAAACTGTCGTTATACTTGTATTATTTTGTTTCTGTGTGTATGTCTAATAAAATATGCTGTCCCAGCATTTGTTAAATATATATTTTTTTGATGTCTGAAGTTTACGCGAATGATAGACATTACAATAAAACTACTTTTACGGATTTTATCGCGGTTTATTAAATTATTTCTGTAGCCCGACATTTCCGTAGCTTTACAGCAACCATGGTAACGGGTGGACTGAGATGACAGATGTCCTGATGTACCAAGTTTTTAAAAGCACCCGAAGAATTATAATTTTAGTTGTTCTGATTAACGCAAACAGTACTTATTATATCTTGCTGTCTTGAGGTGTTATGTTTACTTTTTGAATTGATTATGTTCACCACTGGATCCCAAGCAGAGGGAAGAACCCAGTCATCTTCTCTATTGAAATTTGGATGTTTTTAATTTCAATAGCGCCACGGATCGTCCTTGGAAGGAATCGGTGTTCCCTAGTGACGATTTGCGCTTTGTCAAATCTAATGTAATGGCAGGGGCCAAATTCATCAAACTCACAGACCGCAGATTTTGTAACACGTCAGTGTTTCATATCGGATATACGTTCTTTACTGCGAGTTTTTATAGATCTTTTAGTTTGCCCTATATAGGAGAGTCCACAGTCACAATCAAGCTTGTACACTCCTGCATCTTGCAGAGGGATATAGCATTTAACTGATGGTAAGAACTGACTAATCTTCTTTGGCGGCTACTCGTATACATTCTACTCGACCGCTAAATTAGTAGCGTAATATCCCTGACCTCAAGCCAACTAGACATAAATTCAATCCTAAATTTCAACATTGCACTGGATTTTGATCTGAACGTTGAAAGACATAGAGTGTAGTTCTAAATGCACGACTCATATATATTTGCTATTAATTACGGTAAGCTATGATAACGGTGTCCACAACAATGGAATGATTGTCATGTCGTGTTTTATTAAGAAACTAGCGAACCCCCCTGGCTTCGCCCGTGTCTCATGAATAGTAACGACTGGATTAATGTTAGTTTTAGAAATAAAATTGTGCATGAGCATAGTAAAAATAAAATGAAAATTCCGCTAAAATCGTTTCAGGAGTTCCAGAAATTAGTACATACATACAGTATAATGGAATGACTGATACAATTTAAAAAATGTCATTTAGTTAATGTTTGTATAGTAAGAAAATAAATAAAACATTTGAAAACCCGGCACAAAAAGCTGTATAAGGAAAAGAGGTATTTCTTAATGTTCCATTTAATGTAATTTAATTCTGTTTAGATAACGGAAACACGAAACGTGCTAACACTGAGATTTTCGCTTAATTACTTCTTTGACCAACCTGTGATAGGTGATTGAGGTGTGAGGAGTGAGACCATGATCTTACCTGTCCGCTTCAGTTACCCCCTATGCAGACATTGCCTGCCTCATGGTCTAGTGGTAAGCATGTACAACCACAGTCGTGAGGTTCTGGGTTCGAGTCCCGCGTCGGACAAAATTATTATTGGCATTTTAAAATTTCAATAATGGTCCAAAGTCAGGGTGTTGGCGGTGTTACAGCCCCGTGCCTCGGAGAGCACGCCAGGACGTCGGTGCTGCGCCTCATTTTCTTTCCGGTCGTGTCGGTTTGCCGTCCCATCAGAAAAGGAGAATGAGGGAACAGGGAGTGCCTTGTGGGTTACAAGGCACTCCCTGTTACACTCTTGCATACACGACTGTGTACTATAATATGTCCTGTGCAGTTGGCTTGTCTCTATAGAGATGGACGCCATGACCGAAATTCGGCTAGGACAACATTAACATTGTTATGCAGAAATTATATTACCCTCTAAACGTGTCCTGTTAAAAAAAGCAACATTTGCATGAATAAGCATATTCGCACTTATTAACTAACTGATTATCATTTAATATTATTATTTTTAACTCATACAAATATTATTACAAGTTTGAATGTGTGGATTTTTCTTACTCAGCACAACTACTGATAGGATTTTGATGAAACTTTACAATGTTGTAGCTTACATACAAGAGCAACAATCATCAAGTTATAGATCTGTAGTTCACGCAGACGAAGTCGCGAGCAACAGTTGTTATCATAGTAGAACCCATGTGTTTAAATAAAATCTACTTTAAAAGATAAGGAGTGATCGTATTTATTATATTTGCATTCAGATATATCTCACCTATAATTTTGTCTTCTATGTGTGAGAGGCAATTTAATGGGAAAGGTTGGATACCGTCTCACGTGTTTAATATATGTAGAGATGTCTGGCCCTACTGCTCTTGGGATACATTAACCTATATCGCGCCGCACTTTACACTTATATTCAATCATTATATTCAATCATAGCAACCGTAACCAAGTTATAGGCGTGAGGGTAATGTTTAATATCGAATGTTGTTGTTTGGGGTTAACTCATAATCATCAGCTTTGTCATTTCCCTGCTTGCATTGTCTCTATTTATAGGTCGAGATGTCTATGTGTATCGACAGTAGATTCTGACCGCCCGCACTTATGAGACTCCTAGTGTGCATCTTCAACGCCCTACTGGTAGATGGCGCATTCCCAGACTCATGTAAAGGAGCCACTGCGATGAGTATCCACAAGCCCGGTAAGCCCCGCACCGAAACCACAAGCTCCCCTAGCCCCACAGGCCTCATATCTAGTGAGGCATGAGAGAGAATCCTGCTCGTACGCATAAAGGATGTCGTGAGAGAGAATAATTGCATACGACGCGACCCGACCTGCGCTGCCATTTCCGAAGGAGCCAGAGCACTTGACAGAGAGTGGCGCGAAGGTCTCGTCTGTAAAATATTCCTTCTGGGTCTGCTACATAGATTAGTCTTACGACTAGTCAGTCCCTAATATTTGGGACAGTGCAATGAGGTAAGATACCAGTCCCGACCCTAGTCCCGTATGAAGAGCACCTCCTTCCCCTTTACGATTTCCTTTGCTGCAAAGGGTCACAACCCGCCGTCACAATTAGCCGGTGGCTCATTGGTAGGGATGGGGTTCTTCAGAAGGGCGACGCATCTGAATAACTATGTATATGTGATCGTATTATACAAGCCCTTGCCCAGTACTAACATTTGAAAAGAATATTTTATTTTGTATAATAACACTTTGCATTAAGGACAAAGTTGTGCTCCATACGTGCCATATACCAAACTTTGTATCGTATTACTTGGGTCGGCGTTTGTAAATGTTACAACTGTTCTTAAACTTTCCACATAACGACAGCGCAGACCCATAACGCTCTTCACCTTCACACTCCCTTCGTTAATTAAATTCTTTGTACAGTTTCATATTTCATACTTTTATAAATTCAGTTAAGAATAATTTGTTAGCATAGAACTTAGTTTTGTTGACTCAGCTGAACATTGTTTCATCATCACAAAATTATTGTTTAACTCTTCATATAAGAGGGGTGCAAAGATCCCCCTCGGTTCAGTTGGCTTCACCTGGGTTCACCCCGGGCTACTAAGCCACGACAAGGCTTGAACCATGGTGGGGTGATCACAGCTACCTATGACAATATAGCCTTTATGTAAATATATGTAACACTTAAATATTACCGTGTTATTAAATTATTTAATTATTAAGTGATGTTCATGTTGAACTGGTAATAAAAAAACATTAGTAAAAATTATCGTTTTCTTCAAATATTTATTCTCACCAGATTGTGCTTCTTTAGTAATCAATAAAATAAGAGTTTTCTAGAGCTCTGGAAGGTGGACCGTTATAATAACGTGAACTGATATATACATACCTAATCATGAGCCAGCTAAAGTGCTCTTAAAATATTCTCATCCTCTCCTAAACCTAGCAAACTGCTAAAAAAGTAACAACTTTTAGCTAATACGCGAGTAACGTCGAATCGGCTTTGTAACAGCTTAGCCGAACTGTTTAATTATTCAAGCATCTAAATTTTCGCTAGAATTTTCTGGACTCTTGGTTAAATTTACTGTCATCGTTACGTTGTCATTATATAAATAAATATTGATGTTGTAAATGATCTACTGATGACAGACCCTGACGATTGATATACTTGTATCATGTTTCACCAGTCACGTGGACCCCTGACCTTTGTATGTATGTGCCGAACACCGACTTTATAATTTGTTGAAGTACCTACATACATAATTGGAATGAACTCTTCTATTGTATACCGTCGCAATTTGACAGCTGTTTTGTGTGTTGTGTCTGTTGTGTGGCTGTTTCTGACACAGAACTAATAACTAAATTGTTTCAGCGGCATTAATAATGAACATTACTTTTATTCTCATATTCATACTTTAATATCAATAACCACACAAAATGCACTGTCAAATTTCAATATTGATAATGAACGAAGATTGATACAAAGGGTCACTAACACAGCCGGGGTTAAATTACACCGCACTCGAAATGAGGTTAGATGAAAATTGTGCGTATTCACTTAATATATGCATATATATATATATATATATATATATATATATATATATAGCTTACCTGTTTATACGTAATAGTGGGTAACTACCGGCGAGTAGTATATCTGTCCATATCTATCTCTGTACTATTGATCAGAATTTAATCAATCGGGTAAGTACTTTTAATACTAAAAATTGCAAAATAAAAAGTAATTCAAACAAATTAAACAGACCTCAAAAATATTATTGTTTTACAATTTTTATTTGATTATGAATTCGGTAGATTTTTTAAGAGCTAAAGTTTAAGAGTATGCACTATGCGCGTTGAGTTTAGTACTATTTTACATTTATTTTGCACAAGTTAGCATTTGGCTGCAAAATCTGTATGCAGAAAGCAACATGGCTGATTTAACTACTTGCATGCTGCGCTTGCGAATTAAATTTAGTTTTGGTTTACAATTGTCATAGTTTATGGCAATAAAATGTAAATGTCAATTTTCGGGGGTATCATGTAACGTACACCTTCAATACTTCCTTGGAATCCGCTCTGTTCAACAGTGAAAATCACATGAAAAGCCGTTCAGTAGAATTTGAGAATACCGATCACATACAGACAGACAGCTTTTCAGGACTTTGACTTTTATATTTTGTTTAGATACTATAAATTTTATCATTGGAAATTAACTTCATATTCATTGCAATATCCTTCATTTGGCAAGAGGTATTGACATGACGTATTTCAGTCAAACTTGGCCGGCATTTGGTTATGACTCCGTCGTAAAGGTTTTGAGTGGTTGTCCATTGAAGGGGAGGCAGAAAGGAGGGCGATGCATCTGCATGGCAATAGTAGTAGACATAAAACATCATAGCATTACCAAAATGGCAGTCTTCGTACACTCTGAGGTTGGCCCGCTGATGTTTTCGCTAACATGACACCGCCGACACAAATATGCCGTCGTGTTTCGTGAGGTATATGGAATGGAATGGAGGATGAGAAAACAAAGAAAACATCTGCTTAATAATAATTCGGATATCTATAGGCGTCAGTAATCTTTAAAAAGACTCCAATTACTCGTTCACTCCACATATACCAACATGACTATCAAAATAAACATAGGACAATAGGAATGACATAGGGTTTTTTTCAATGAACGCCAAGACGGCCGCTCTCCTGCTACTCGCAACCATCTCAGACCAGTTACTGCACGGAGATCGTCTTTCCATCTGTGACCAGCCCATTGCCACTTCAGTGAGCTTATTTTTCGCGTGATATCGAAAACTTTAGTTCTCTGCCTTATGACTTTGTTGCGATATCTATCGGACATAGAAATACTTAACATGGCATGTTCAATAGCGCGCTGAGCTATCGCAAACTTGAGGACCAGTCCTAAATTAAGAAAGAGGCCCCGTAGGTCATCATGGGGAGATCACAATGGTTAAATACTTTTGTCCTTAAGCTCTATAGTATAGGTAATAGGCTTACTGCGACTTAATAGAAACCTGAAAACCAGCCCAGAATATCACCATCTTACAATCACAGCTGGCTGGAAATGCACTCAAGGATTTCTTTCACTTGAAAGGAAAGGGTTCTTCGCCATGAGACAGTACGAGGTAGCCATTGCAGCTTCTCAGCCGCATCAGGCCAGCACGACCAGGGTGGTATCTCTCGCTCACATTATGGTAATGATTTTATCGTCACCATCCGTGTGGTTTGTAAATGTAATTATTAATTAAATTTGCAAAAACTTACAAGGCCTCAGATCGGTCGACGTCAAAGTGAAGCCGTTCAGATAACTTTCACTTTCATCATTTTACGGTTAACTAATTAATAAAAAGAACTTTAAAATAAAAGTGTTATATAACTAACAATACGAGTAGTAGGTTGTCAGATAACAATTGTGGGGGACATCCTAGTTTACTATAGATTATTATTAAAAAACACAGTGAGCGTCAGCTTCTACATGTTACTGAAGTTTACTCGCTAAGATTGGACATTATTCTGCAGTGAAAGATAAGCAAGACACGGAAGTGACGTAAATACGGAGCGTTACGCTGGTGTAATGTTCCAGATAGATTTTATTCAATGTACATAAATAAATATACTTACAATACATGGATTATGGTTAAACAATATACATAATATGTTCGGCTGGTTACTGTCGCACCAGGTTTTACTTCCCAACCCCATCATGGATCAAGTCTTGTCATGGCGGTGGAGCTTAGTATCCTGGTGTGAACCCAGGCGAAGCCAATCGAACCGAAGGGGATCTTTGCACACGCAAGGGCAAGGGGCGAGGATGGGAACTTCACCCCATTGCACTGTCCTAAAGTCGGTGGGGTTGTTCAGTAGTGCTGGGCAACCTCATCTGTGGAGGTAGAGTTGGTCCCTTACGGGGGCTGACTAGCTGTCGAGGTGCCCAGTATTATGATTGTTGTACCGGAGCACCTCACCAAGGGCGGCACCGATGGCACTTGCGGTGGTTTTTGTGGGTATTCGGCACTATCATGTGCTGCGAGTCCCACACACCACTAGACCCCACCCAGGACCGGAGAAGGCGCGTAAATAAGTTTCACCTCGTCAACAAAAAATATTTATAAATATTTATACTAATGTTAGGAAAATGATTTTTTTTATTTAAGACCAAATTATTCATTGAATTAAATATGGCCACCATTGAAATTAAATAAAATATTAAAAAATGTCAATAAGATAGTAATTTATATTATAACAACATTCATGTCTTAATTTTTTTTATTTTAAATAGATTGCCATTCAGCTCTTATAATTTTTTTGCAACTTATTAAAAGTTTTGGGGCCCGTACAAAATATAATATTCGCCATTAGCTTAGTTTTGCAAGAGTCTAAGCAAAGTCTCTCATTGCGTGTATTTCGTGGAACATATACAAACATTCGTGGAAAAAAGGTAGGGACTGTTTTTTTACAAATACAACTACTTCCAGCAGATACAGTCACTTCCAGCAGTGTCAGAATTTTGTATTCCCTGAACAATGGCTTGCAACTATCTGTCATTTGTTTTAATTCTGAACATCGAACGTAGACACCGTTTTTGTATTTTGAATATTAACTCAATATTCGTGGAAATTCCTAGAAAATTATAGCATATCTAAGTAAAGATTCAAATATGTCATAATATGCAGTGATTACTGTAGTGGTATTTGCGGTCATAGACAGTTTGTGTAGAGCTTAAGTTGAGGTATTAATTTTCTTACTAAGCTCTTGAATGTCAATTTTCCAATTTAACTCTTTGTCTCTCATCTACGTCTATGTGGTCTAATTTATCATTATTGTATATCGGGTCTATATTAAGTCGTTCTTGTGTTCTTTGCTTAAAATGCGTTTTACTTTCAAATTTTTTTCTTGAATTATTATTATAAAGCCATTTAATTGTAAAATAAAAAAAATTACATATGTCAATTTCATAAGAATTAATGTAATTGCAGTTTATTATTGTACTATCATCAGCAAATTATATCCATAGATTGTGTTAACGCGTTCTGCGAGTCATATGGATAACAATAACAAATAACAAGGGCCCTTATAAACTTCACTATGGGACGCCATACTTGATATACCGGTCCAGAGATCTATATGTAATTTCAGTTTTATTTTTTGTGTCAGTTATTCGCCTTATTTCAGTGATTTATCGCCTATTTTCGAGATAAGAACATATTAGTTGAAGTAAGATGCCTCTCATACGTCACGCTTCAAGCTTCTTATGTAACATGTTATGATCCACATAATCAAAGGCTTATGTCATATCTCAGGAAATAGTACATACAGGACTCATGTTGTCTATTTTACAGATAATATATTTTTGAAAGACAAATATTACCATGTTTAAATTTTTTTCTTTTTACGGAAGCCCTCCTTTTCTTTATACAAAATATTATTTTTTCTAGTTAGAAATTAATTTCGCCATATAAGTACGTTCCAAATATAAATGTGAGTGAAATGGAAAATCTATCAACTCCACCAATTCTCGATTGCCCTTTTTAAAGAAAGGTTCTACAATAGTTAATTTATAATAATGAGGAAACGTTCCCGTTTATATACATAAGTTAAATAAATAATTAAGATGAACACATGTATATTCATTTTCTGCTTTTATTATTTGTTTTGAAAATCCATCACATCCAACACTGTTTGTATTTTTCAGTGTTTTTATTATTTTATATATGTCATGTGGCAGGAATATTGACCCATTATAACGATGTAAATTATTTTTGACATTTACACAATTGTGGCATGTGTTTGGGATGGGCTTTATTTTATCAGCAAAATAATTTCTGTAGAATCTATAATATATTCTTTATTATTATTTTTAATCCTTAAAATCCAATCTTTCTGTATATTTAGACGTCTTCTATTAATAAGTTCCCTCATTCTTGTAGATTTATTATTAGATGTTAACATTCTATTATTGTAATGAGCTCGCTGTGTGAGTATAATATATTTTTTAAATTATTTAAAAGAGCATATTTTAATTTACCAACTAGATTAGGGTGTAGTCTAAAATTTCAGAGCTTTTTATTTACTTTTTACTACAGATCCTTATTCCACGTGACATCCATTTCTGTTTACTAAGGACATTTATCATCACGTAACTTTTTGGGGAAACAGAGATCCTATAACAATGTAAATTGTTCAAAAAAATACCGGTAAGCTCCTGCCGAATTATTATATGAGTACATTTCATAAAAGACAAATTTTGTACGCACATCTTAAACTTTGAAATAATTTCTGGGCTATAATTTATTATACATTTGCGCCAATGTTTCATTTAAAATATTTTTGACAGGTATTTTGTCGCTTGCGCCGTGTGATCAGATAATCCAGGTTCTAACACCTCAGTGTCGCAAGTAATTTTATAGAATTTTAGCCCTAAGTTCAACAGTGGATTTCCTCTATCTGCTCATGAATAAAAAGATGCACAGAAATATTAAATTGAGATAAATTTCACGTGGAGTGAAACCGCCGGGAGACTACTCTCTCGTTAAAAACGTGTATCAAATAACACGAGCTAAGTTCCATTTGTATGTGTCCTGCCGAAAAACCTGAAAGCATAATTTAAATATATATATGAAGTCATAAGGCATAGACCTAAAGTATCCGATATCACGCCACGAATAGGCTCGCTGTAGTGACAATGGGCTGGTCACACACTCAGAAGAACAGATGGCAGATGGGCTGGTAAAGTTCTGGAGTGGGGGCCGCGTTTAAAAAAACGTAGTGTTGGTCGACCGTTCACCAGGTGGGAAAAGGATCTCCGTGCAGTAACCGATTCGGGATATATGCTAGTAGCAGGATATATGCTAGTAGCAGGATATATGCTAGTAGCAGGTCGTCTTGGCATTCATTGAGAGAGGCCTATGTCCAGCAGTAGACCGATAAGGGCTGATAATGATGATGATGATGATACTTAATTTTCAGTTGAGCAAACTGTAACACGATCTCAGATTGCTACTGAAATGCTTATCGCTTCTTATCGCTTCTGCCGCAATAAAATGTTGGAAAAACACATTAGAGAGAAAGGGATGCGCTGAGATGTGGAAGCTGAAGATATTATTACGTATATCCACATGTACCTGAATGTACACTGGCCATAACTGGGCGACTAAAACATGATATTCCAATGTAAATACTAGACATTCATATAGTAAAATTTTAATGATATATTCGTGTAAATAATGTTGAAAATTACAGTAGGTTATATGAGCCCAATCTACACACTTCTATACTAATATTATATAGAGGAAACATTTACTGGGATCCAAAGCTGCTGGACCGATTTAAAAATTCTTTCACCAGTACAATCCTACATTATCAGTTATGAACATAGGCCTTATAACATTTTATAAAACGGTTTGATCATTATGAAAACTTCGATAATGTAACTCGTGTGATAGTTATGTATGTAATATAAAGGTTAATCCTTATATAGCCGCGAAAGCTATTGACTACCTGCTGTCCCGATAGACGTAGTTCCGTCATTGATTTAATTTATCGTCATTGTAACGTAAATGTTAAGAAGGCAAATTGCAATTTATAAATGTTATATTTCGGTAAATCGATGATTTTTTGTCACATATTTTTTTTATTATCTTTATATATTTGTGCGAAGTCGTGACGGACCGCTAGTATGATATAAAACAATCACAGTCTAATTATATAAGCAAAAGCATTTGTTAGAGTTGGTACCATGCAGCATGCGGCTCCTAGAAGATTACTTATTATTTATTGCCCACGTTGGGTATTGTAATTAATCTATTGAAATTGGCACATAGTTCGGTCGTCTATGTTATCTCAATAAATTTCAAAAAATAATATTTCCTTTAAAGAATAAATATTTTACTAGTACAATAAAGTGGTTCATAAAGATTAAATGACAACGGCATGGACATTGGTGATCACTTATTTAAAAGTGGCCAAACTGCTCGTAACTACCCTGTAAAATAATGCAATGTAAAGTAATAGAAAATTTGGAATGAAAACACAATTGCGAATATAAAACTGAAATTACATTTCATGCAATGGTAAAATAATAAAAAGCTTATTTAACTCCTTTATACGTCAAAAATAGTCACAAATTTTACATCAACCACACGTCATAATAAAATACTGATTTCATAGAAAGTATATTTAAAAATTATGAATTACGGTTTCGAGGACGCTTGACCTTGAACGTAAAAATGCAGCAAAAAATTAATATCTCATCAATAATTTAGAAAAATACCGAGATAGACAGTGACAGTCTTAAAACCGCCCATATAAAAGGTTGTAAAAACAACTTAAACACTCGCGCACAAGGTTGAAATTTCAAGAAGATATTTTTAATTTTGCACGTCTTTAAAATAAAATTTCATTCCAAAAACCCCTTAAAATCATACACGTTAGGTTGACATTGCAAAGGATTTTTTAAAAAAAGAAAGTTTATGTACAGTCACAAATGATATACAATTACAGTTCAGTATGAAATCGTATATTTCATATATCTTTGTAAATATGTGGTTGCTAGCTAGTAGTGCCTTAATAATGCCTGCAATAACAATCGATGACATCACCTCTGCGGCAATAACAGTAGACATCTTCATGACTACCTGCTCATTCAAGTTGACCGCTAAATTAGTTCTGTAATCTCGCTTAGAGCACTAACATGTTAGACGTAAACTCCTTAATGTAGTTTCCAATAGCCGTACTCTGTATACCACTGCAGCCTATATCAGATTTGTATGAACAAAGACGTGGAGTAGATTATTAAATAAACTTTTGAAATTATGATTTACTTGCTGTTGCCCGTGACTTCGTCCATGTTGACTATACCACCAAGTACAGGAGTTAGTATTTCTATAACTTTTGTATTATTTAGGTACATAAGAAACAACATTGCCAAATTTTTTCAGTAGTTTTGGCGTGATTGAGCAACAAACACTCAAACATCCATACAAACTCTTTTATTTCTAATATTAGTAAGACTATATGAAATTATTGTAATTTAGACACGATAACGCATGTAATGTACGCGTATATCCGAGTCAGGACTTTTAAAAATATTATAAAATATTGCGTACGAGGTGTTACCGTGATGTATTGCAGCCGAATTTACCACTCGTTCACATGACACCACCGGAACGTGCCAGCGTGAGCATGCAGTTTGTGATTAACCAGTGGCCCATCAGGAGGGAGGAGGAAACCTCATCGTCATCAGCTGAACTATATCCACTGCTGGACATAGGTCTGCCCCATAGAGCACCATAGGTCACGGTCACAGGCCACTTGCATCCAGCGTATCCCCGCCACCTTAAAAAATTATCAGTCTACCGAATAGGAGGCATAGAATCTCACTCTATGGTAATTTTTTGTATATCCAATGACATTTTAAAATTAATTATCTACATTTTTTTGTATACCGTAGTAGTGGAGCCAAGAATTCTCCCCAAGTCCTTGAAAAGGCGATAAGGAAAGATAGTACCTTGTACGTAGCGACGCTTTTATTGTGGCCATACTAGAAGGATAACGTTATGCAAAAGGAACAAAAAGGACATATAAAAACACGAAGGTCGCATCTTATAGGAGCTGAAAGAATAGAGAAGGACAGTGTTGTATGGTCGAAATAATTCTACCGAGAAAGAATAGCTCTACTCGTATACTAGTAGCTCACCGTGTCAGTCACCTTGTGGTCTAGTTTTAAGCATGTCCTACAAAAGATATACGGTCCCGAGTTCTAATCCCGAGTCGAAACAAAAAAAGCTAGGACTTATCTATTTTTAACAACAGTCCAGAGAGCCTTTACTCTGTTACGTAGTATGCCATTATTGATATTATTTTGCCATTGTCATTAATTATTACGATCTGCAGAACGCGTTATCCGGTCGATAATTCAAATCCTTTCACCTTGTTACAAACAAGGCAGATAAAAAGACTAAGAGTAATGGGGATCAATGGAAATGCGCTCGTGAAAAGTGTCCGTGCGAGAGAAAATACGGAGAAAATGCGCACGTATGCCGCGGAGTGTAATTATTTATCAAGTAGCCGCTTGACTCGTGAATAACGAATCAGTCGGTATACTAATGACTACTCGCGAGCCCTGATTACTTTTTATGTTTCATTTGTTTAATAAATATATAATTACTAGCGATCCACCGCGGCTTCGCCCGGGAGTATTTAATACACACTAACATTTTCCAGTATCGCTCTATCAACATGTGAAAACCCTATGAAAATTAGATTGGTACACTTTCACAGACAGACAGCTTTTGTGACTTTGTTTTATAATAAGTATAGATAGATGAACTAGCTTTTTTCGCCACTTTGCGCACGAGGACTACAAACACAACAACGTATAAATGTTTCCATTTTTATAACTTTTGATTTATTTTGGTACATATGCTACATTGCCGAGCTTCATCCGAAGGTCAGCGAAGCAATCCGAGCAGTCGTTTGGCGCGATTGAGAAGCAAGCCTCGATACTTTCGATTCGATTGTCAATTATATAAACTTTCGCATTTGTAATATTCATCATATCATTATCAGCCCTCATCGGTCCACTGTTGGACATAGGCCTCTTTCCATGAACGCGAAGACAGAAAATCTCCTGCTACTTACATGCACCCCGGACCGGCTACTGCATGGAGATCGTCTTCCCATCTGGTGAACGGTCGACCAACACTTCATTTTACTAAACGCGGTTCCACACCATAAGCTTTATAATATTAATAAAATAATATTTGTGGCGGTGCTGGTAGCGTAGGTAGTGGTCAATTTAAAATACAGTTTCAATACTTAATAACTTCCATGTGCCAAAATTAAAAAAAAAAACATGTCTCCAAAATTCATAAGTCACTTAATATCAGGTAAAATGTAGCTGCTCTTTTAAAAAGATCTCTGTTGCGTCTGTTTATATCCATCGTGTTGATTGTTTGATTGTAATAATTAATGTTTATTACTATGTACACATCCTGTTGTATAGCATCCCACATACATTAACTTAAGCAAGTCTAGGCATTCTAGTACAATTACTGCTCGAGTTTTCTCATTAGCTGCTATGTTATTGTGTAAAACTGCACACCGTTTCTATTACGTACATTTTAACTGTGTTTGTTTCGGAGGTCATTTCTGATGTGTTACAGTTTCGTGAAGTGTATTTCTGTACGAGTTTTTTTCGACATTTCTTTAGTAAACTTCTTTCCTTAACAATACAACTAATACTACTAATTCTAACACTTCACCCGTGGCTGTAGTTGCTGCAAAGGATCGGAAAGGTGGGGGTTTTTAAATAATTTAATAAACCGCGACTAAATTCATAAAAGTAGTTATTGGTAAAAGTTTCTGAAATAGTCATTAATTAGTCAACATAAAATATTACTTAAAAATGAATTTGATTCATAATTGTGTAACTATCATACCATGTATGTGCGTTCAACATTTCGCCAGTACCCTTTAAGTATTTTATAGAATCGTAAACCGTTGCGTAAGTTTTTTATAGAATCGGCTACCCCTTTCGGTATTTCCCGATCGATACGACTTTGCGATATTTTCAATAAAATAGACTGTTTATGTCTAAAAGACCGCCTACGCATTTGCGAGAACTCTGGCGCACTCGCACCAGACCAGCCCTGTGGTAATAGGCGATCACTTAATGTTACGAGGCCCAACTGCTGGTTTGCATCCTAAGCTACTTATTTTTAAAAAAACTAACCGCAGGATTTCTTTTTGGTGATGTGGGGAAACGCAATTACGTACCATCGCCGGTCCTGAGTGGAATCCGGTAGAGTGTGAGCCTCGTGGCACATAGAGCCATATCCAGTGAAACCACCACGAGTGAAATCAGTGCCGCCTGCGGTAAGGTGTCCCGAAACAATGAATTATCAGAGCAACAGAAAGGCTAGTGTGTCCCCTAAGGGACCGACGCCTTCTCCAAAGAGGAATGGTCCCACCAGATACAAATCGGGACAGTGTAATGGGGGTGAGATTTTCTTCCCCGCACCTTGTTGTTTACGTAGAAGCGCCTCCTCCACCTGCTCTGTAGTCCTATTAGAGGAGTACAAGGCGCTGACGCCTCGGAACAATTAGGCCGACCCTTTGTCGACCTTGACAAGACTTGAATCATAGTGGAGTAAGCCACTAGCAATGAGTTTTAAGTTGTAGATGTTTTGCACGTAGCTGAAAGTTAACACGTGTGTGCAAAGATGAGACGCGCTGAGTGCTTTCACGTAGCTACATGATATATTTACGTGTAACATTTAGTATGACTCTGTGATATTACATTTGAGGTCATAGCTTATATCTATGGCAAGCTATTTTGCGGGTCAATTTTAACATGTTTTAGCTGTAGTGTATTATCTGTTTTATTTTTTGATTTGTGTAATATTAGTTATGCTCAACAACAACGACAACAAGACATCTTCCCGTCAGCTCCCTAATGGGGTAGGTTCCAAATTTATTATTTATAGATAAAATGGAGGAGTAAGCTGAGCGCATTGATGTACGGAAGTCCCTTTGATAGATCCATTGCCAGTTACTCCCTATCGAGGTATCCATGTATATGGTATATATTCATGTATCTATGGTTATAACCATAGATGTATGAATTTGTGATACATGTGGGTAGAATGTAAATCAATGGGTAGGCGTTCGTTTCTTTATGCTAACTTCAATAATAAAAAGGAAAAAAATAATTGATTTTTAAATACTACAACATTACACGTTACAATGCCAACAAATTAAATATTTGACACATGAACAACGTCTGCCGGGACAGCTACTGGTTAACAATTTCCTTTGATACACTTTTCACATTTTGGTTACATTGTCGAAGTTTTCGTAATGATATTTCTTGAAAAATGATATGTAGCATATTTTTAGAACTGATAATGTAGGATTCTTATGGTAAAAAAGTTTTCGAAATCAGTCCAGTAGTTTTGGAGCCGTTTCCTCTTTATAACATTAGTACAGATGAAGTAAAGTGTATGGCACAACATGCGTTGGTGTTTTAAATATTGCTTTACCTGCACCTGATTGTCTCATATCTGTTTAGTACCAGTATAGCCATTGAAGAGGGTTCGAAATACATAGGGGACTGGAAGTCATTTGGCTATTCTCTGTTATCCCCATGTCTGATGATGCCAGAAAAAGTTTCAAGTCTTCAAGCGAAGCGTTTATGCGGTAACGGTTACTACAACGTTAGATAATTTGTTAAATAATAAAAATTACACTTAGGAATAAGTTTTTCATTCCAAGCTATTTCAGTGCAATAAATTTATAGATTTATCGATTATATTTTATATCTTACAATCATCTCAACAAAGCAAACGCGCTAAACTTGTTACGCCACTTTTGGTATGGTTTTGATTTTCATTAATATATGGTAATTAAATGACTTTAATTTATGATTTTTACCATTGCAGTGGTATAAACATGCGTAAACACTATCGATTCAAATAGTATTCACTAAGCAACGAATTAAGAGATTGCGTCATAAAATTTCATTACATGCGTCCTCCATTTTACAATCCCGTAAGAAATTGTTGTATATTCGAATCGACTAGTGTTTTACCCACTTGTCTACAGAACCAGACAAAAAGAATGTTATGAAATGTTGAGAGTGCAACCGCCTCTATAATTCTCATTTAAATGTAAATCCTTTAGATGGACTCGGGAGTGAACATTGATCATTTATAGAGGCTATAGAATGCCATCAAAAATAAACATCATATTTAAAAATGTAAAAGTAATAAATGTTATTTGCAATTTAAAAAAGTGTTTTTCTTTGTTACAACATTTATGGCAATACTACATATACATAATAAATGATTTTAAGAATAATAAAAGTACATAACTATAAATTACCATAGTGTTTAATCCAAGAATATAACATTGGAATCGTACACATATGTATTAAGTACACGTACGAGCTCGTAAAAATATTACGTCTATTCATAAAGTGGAAATGTACTCGACTATCGGATGCCTGCTGTTATTACACGTAGTTCTGCTTGAAATGTCTCGAATAAATACTATCTGCTTGAAATGGGTAAAAGTAAATACATATTTTCAGGT
The DNA here is from genome assembly GCA_017140195.1 of Eumaeus atala. NCBI lineage: Eukaryota > Metazoa > Arthropoda > Insecta > Lepidoptera > Lycaenidae > Eumaeus > Eumaeus atala. The sequence continues at coordinate 170,054 of JAFELO010002419.1, forward strand.
CGCCATACTGGCTTTTGTTACCGCCAAAATCTTATCTGACAGCTCTGACGTTAACAGTATTCAGGTTCCTTTGTGGCGGAAACACGTCCTTTATAGAATTGCGTAATGATAGCCTAGTATATTTCATATATTTTTCTTGCCCAATTTTACGATGAGAATAATTTTTACGCTACTTTTTCGCGACGATTTGATATATATTTATAGGCTGGGTGTGTTGGTCATAAGTTGCGCATAACGCCTTGGCCCCAATCCCATCCGCTGATTGCAGGCCGGGCCTTTTACCACCTACTTCTGTGGCCCGCTCCACGGTCTCCTTCTAAAAGTTGACAAAGCTTACCGAAATCCCGACATACGATGTTGTTTCTCAAACATGAGAGGCTGAACTACCGATGTCTTTAGTTACACCTACATATTTGTTAGCGAACTAAATAATATAGTAGATTTTATGATGGTGAGGACAACGAATGAAAACTGCATCACGAAAATATTACACACCAAATTACACAGACATTGAAGCCATATCTTTAGGCCATATGCCATATGTTAAGGCCTCGACAACTTAGTAGTGTTAAGTTATTCAAAATATACACGTTTTACTCATACTTTCTCGGGCGTTTAAAAGTAGATGAATCACACTTTTAAACACTTTCGAAGCAAATCATCTTGCAAGGTACAGGCATAATAAAGAAGATCATTAAAAACCTTCATACCATTTAAAAAGATCTATCCTATGATGATTTTGACCTCTACATCGCTTGTTTAAAAAGGACTAACACTTTTATGTCTCATATTTTATTATTTTCATTAGAAGACAAGACGGTACTGGGGACGTCAAATTAACCTCGTACCAACAAGCAGCATGAGCCTTCCCTTTCCTCATTTGGCTTCGTCGCGGAAATAAAATCAAATTGGCTGCGGCGGATTTGATTCCACCGGAGCCACCCTAGCTAACATGTCTCTGGATGTAGAGCCCTTCTTAAACAAGGCTTTCTATTACAGAGTTGTTGACATTTCCACCTGAAGCACTTGCAGCGTAACTTAACTTGATGTGCTATTATTATTTAATCAAAAGAGTCAATGTATGAAGCGAGACAATGTATAAAACGAAGTCATTTGATATTAAGTTATAATATTTTATATAATAGGCATACGTAACCAAAAGTTGCTTAGATACGGTGGCCCTATGGGAGAACGGGGTGAAGAACGGAATGTATTTTCATAATCAGAGCTTCATAGGCATCGGTAGTCATAATGTGGCTCCGAATGATATGAAGGGTTCCACAGTAGCAAATCGATCGATTTTGTTCTAAAGATGTTTCTACAAGTTTTTATTGAATTTTTGTCCGACTTTTTCTGACCCCCACTTTTTGCCACTTAAGAAGCAAATATCTCCCAAAGTATAAGCATAATCAAGACGCTTTCATAGAAACCCATGAGGGCTTCTATGAAAATGGTATTAACCATTTGATCTTTATTCAGTTATGCCATCTCAAAAAACATCACTCGTACATATAATACAAATAATTATTAAGGATAGTACTCAATGGTATCATTAATAATTTTATAGTGTTTCATAAAACATATACTTCAAATTTGACAGGTAAATGTCAAATTTGAAACATACAGCATACTACTACTAGTGTCTGAGTAAAACATCCGTGACATATGGATGGAAAAACGGGCATGACGGAACTATAAAAGTTTCTTTTTTTATTATTTGTCTGCGGAACCCTATTGAGTGCATGTCAACGCATTTGTGAAACGCAACTATGTTTAAACCGGATTATATATATATATAGGTATTACGCGCTGTATAAAGTCCCTCACGAAGGCACAAAAACAGACGAGGTGACATACAGCAAAAATGTTTCCATCACAACGCTAAAACGTTATCGAAACGAAAACAATTTAATCACCCGTCTAGTATTAATGCCCTAGGCTGTTAGGGCGACGCGGCCTCCCCCATAGAGCGCCATCGGTTACGGTCATGAGCCACATGCATCCAGTGGCTCCCTGCCTCCTTAAACAAGTCGTCAGTCGACGGTGTAGGAGGTCTCCCAACACTCCGTTTTCCGGTGTGGATGCACTCAAGAAGTAAAGATAGATGTTTTTATGTAGTAGATAGTGATAGTAGAGAAATTAAAATTTTGCATGAAAGTCTCAAATCTTATACCAGTGAAATTGCGATATGCTGCTGGTATTATTTAAACGTACTTTTCTTGTCAGCACATTTGTACTTTTATTAGAGTTTGTTAAGTATTATAAAACTTATTTATGTATTTAAAGAAAACATAATAAAAAATAAAAAACTGAGTTCACCCGTCACGATAGTTCGAAACCAAGTCAGTGTTTTTCTTAATTGAGCTAGTCAAGATAAATTGTGACCGCATCGATGTCGCGTGTCGCTGATGTGTAGGCACCATATCTGTATACAAATGATTTGTATTTAATATCCAGTTAAAGGATATGATTATGTTGTAACCGCTGACTAAATTGTAGCTTTGAATGCTTGTGATATGCAGGAGATGTGCTGTTCGTTATCATTTTAATGTTACATTTAGGCGGATTCAGGCGGTACCAGCCGTCGCGTATCGGCCCTACACCTAGTTTTTCTCCAGTCGTGGGACTAGCACCCTTGTGTATTAAGGAAATAAGGGATCAAAAAGTGCACATGGATCTGGACACTTGTTCTTTATAATATAAAATGTGTTCTTGGCTAATCTATAGAGATGGCCGCAGTTGCAGAAATTCCGTTCGGATATAATTATTACAGTAATTATTAGTGTAAAATGCACTTCGGATTCGACGGATCAACTGCCGAAGTATATTTAACGAAGTTATTATTAATAATATTCCATCGAAAATTCTGTTTAACTTCCATTATCATAAAACCAAGCCTGTTTTATGTAGGCGGATTCGCGCATCGCCCTAAGAGCGTAGGGCGTTAATACTAGAGTGGTGTTTAAATAGTTTTTGTTTTGATAACGTTTCAGCGTTGTGATGGAAGTATTTTAGTGGTATGTTACCTCGTCTTTTTTTTGTGTCTTTGCGATGGAATTTATTCAGCTCGGAACATTTCTTTATATAATACGGTTTCAGAATAGTTGCGTTTCACACATGCGTTGACATGTAGTCTATAGGGTTCCGTAGACATATGATAAAAAACGAAACCTTTAGAGTACCTTCATGTCGGTCTGTCCGTCCATATGTTCCAGATGTTTTACTCGGAGACTTGTGTACTGTATGTTTGCAATATTACATCTATATGCCAGGCCTATGTGTACCAGTGGACCTCATCCGGCTGATGATAATGACATCTGTATTAGGAAGGGTCCTCTTAACGCTCCTCTTCACTACAGTTGTCAATGAACACATGTGCGAAATTTTAGTACCTCGTGTGCAATCGTTCCGGCGGTGCATTGTCTTTTATTCAGTCAGTTAACGGAATAGTTTTATATAATAGTAGTATATATTACTAGTCGCACAACGCGATTGTAACAATTACTTTTTTCCGGGTATTAAGTATTTTATGATACCATTTTTTTAAAGCATAAGGGGGCAAACGATCAATCGCCTTTTGATAGTTATGTGAGCGAGAAGTACTTCCCAGGTCGTGCCGCCCCAAATCCGTTGCATAGGAGGATGTAGTGCCATCTAACTCCTCCTATACAGCTTGGCACCTCTTCCTATCTAAGATGTAATGACACCATCATCAGCAGGAATGGCAGTGGCAACCACAAGACGGCCACAGCTGCACGCAGGCCTCGCCGCGGTTCACGCTTACAATGTTTCTTATCTCCAGCGGCTCACCAGCTAATCCTTATCGGTGTCAATTTTCAACCAAATTTATTCAGTAGCTTTTCACGTCAAACGATAACATACTTACTTACATATTTGTAATGTTACATACATGCTTCTAAATTTATAATATTAAGTAGAAATATAAACATTTACGTTCGACGTTTACAAACTAATTAAAGTAAAATGGTTTTCTGTTTGGCAGAATAGAACTCTCGGCGAATTATATAAGAAAGGTATTAAGAGTATCAGAACGGCTTCCTTCTTCAGTCGATACCAGACGTCAAGTATGTACAAGGTTGGTAATTGATATGGAAATTCATAATACTATGAGAAACACTTTCCCAGAATACTTGTTTTCTTTTACTAGTTAACATATACGTCTTACTATCACTATAAAGGGAATACATTCGATTGTCTCTTTGTTTTCTTGCATTTAAAGGACAATCCTTAAACACTGGACAGATTTGAAATATTATTTTACCATTACAATACTACATTATCGCTGATGAGCATGGGATATATAACATTTTTGAACGTTACTAAAATTGTGGAAAAATGTCAAAAGTAATCCTTATATCGCTTCTGCAGATTTTCTTGACAACTGGCTGCTCCGACAGACGTGTTCTGCCATAAATTGAATAATTTGTTCATGAGGCTAAAAACCAGTTCTGATGAAATTTGGCACAGTCTTAGATAAGGATCTAATTTACATCCTGTATACGTAAATAGATGCTAAAGTATATAATTGTGTTTGTTGTGTGCGACTTGCACACAAAAGTTAAAAGGTAACATGGTAATTTTAGGGAGCGGTAGTTGAGAGTTAAGCATAGTATAAATATTTTTTAATGTAATGGTAACCTGTGAGGGCTCTTAGTGTGATTTACTTGTGTGTACCTATCACTTAAAATATCCACTAAGAGTGGTTTTGAAGAGTGATTACAAGGAAATGAATCTCGACACAGCTTAGTACGTTGTAGTACTGTTACAGCGTTGTAGAAGATATGGAAATACGATATTTCCACCTACTAAAAAATTATGTCAAGAGAGACTCATAAAAGCTTGATAGCGATGGAAGAATGTTAACCATAAATATCAAAATTCAACGATAATCATTTACACCTCTGTTAAATATACACCTCACGTCTATGACTAGTTTACGTTTGGGGCTATGATAGAATACTAGTATCAAGCGAGGCGCGAAAAAGGGTAAGGAATCCCATGAACAGTTTAAGGACAATACATCCCTACATGTTGAAAGAAAATATAATATAACCCTTCGTAATAAATTGCTAAACCAAACGTAAGAATTAATTGTCACTCGTATTAAGATACTATAATCGTTCAAGACAAATATCTGTGGCTTTTCGTCTGCTTAAATAAAAATATTTTTAATGTTTTTATGAAAACAAATAATTAAATAAAACGTATTCATGATGTTCTTTTTGTGGGATTTTCCTTAGAAACAAGACATCTTAAAGAAGTAATGAACACAATATATACGAGCAAATTCCCCAAAACTCTGCATGTCTGTATGTGGTCATATTCTCACAATTTTCTGAACGGATTATCATGCTGCTCGAGTGTTTTAGTGTATACTTTATTTCTCGTCATTCACGGGCGGAGCGCCGGAATCAGGACGGAGCGCCAGAGCCGGAGCGGTTCGCTATTAAGAGTATCTTAATAAAATAAAAATACTTGCTTTTAGGAGAGGTATGTCTTTCACATGCTTCGCCTTGATTTCTCAGTCTATATACGGTCCACATTATATTTTGAATATCAGAAAATAAATCTGTTACTTTTTACTGTCTAACTGATAAACAGATTAACCAACTCTGGTGGAATTCCCCTTGTGACCACCCTACCTTTTTTTTGTTGACGCGGGGAAACGCATTTACTCATCACCGCCGGTCCTGAGTGGGTTCCAATGGTGCGTGGGACTTGCGGCATATAGTACCGAATACCCACAAAAACCACCGCGAGTGCTATCCGTGCCACCTTTGGTGAGGTGCCTCGGAACAACAAATCATCAGGGCACCTCGCCGGCTAGTCAGTCCCGCACCGCAGACCACCGACCCTGGGACAGTGCAATGGGGTCAGGTTCCCATCCTCGCCCCTTGCCCCATGCGCAGAGGCGCTGCTGCTTTTTTTTTTCCTTTGTCCCCTCTTCTTACAAGAAGGGTTACAAAGAGAGGCTCCTTCTTCTGCTCTTTAGTCCTCTCTCCGTATAAGAGGGATATAAAGAATCAACACCTCCTCGTTCAATTTGCTTCACCCAAGGTGTCTAGGATAAAACCAGGTGGCTGAGCCCCATCGCCACGACAAGGCTCTTTTTAAGTATACCTGGTCTCCTTGCCTCATTTTGATATCTTCGCGTAATCAATCACGTAATTCAAATCCGGATGATACCTCGGGATACAGCTAGTATCTGATTTGTTTCTTTTACTAGATGTTTGTATAATATAATAAATAATAAAAATAATATAAAATAAAATAAAATTTATTTCTTGCATGTTTTTTACATTAATTATTTGTAATGGTTACTTTTGGTTAAATTGCTTAATCCTAGTGCTAAATTTGATATTTCTACTTATTGTTTGCAGCAAGAACCCCGTCTTCACAGGTGAAGGCCTCCTCCAAATTTAGCCACTTATCAGTCTAGTGCTACTTCTGTCCAGTCTGCTCCGGCGATCCTTATAATTTCGTCTTCCCAACTTGTGATATATATTATATTATATTATATATTGCCATATAATAAATTAATCCACCTAAACCATCACATGTATTGCCATCATTAATTTTCGTTTTAAACTCTGAAATTCAGGCTGCTCAGGTTTGAAGTGTCATCCACCCCTCCAGAATCGCCAGCGCGTTCCCAGGGGAAGAGCCATTTCCCACGTTGGGCACTATGCAAATTAAATCGGGAAACGGGTGAGGAGGCGGTTATTCTGGCTCGATGCAGCCTTCAATCTTTAAAAGACCAGGGAGCTGAAGAAGTAACTATTCTTCTTTGCAATACCTTCATAGGGGTCGGCAGAGCATCTATGCCTTATGTTGTTAGTTCATCTACACGAAGGACGGTGTAGTGATGGTTAGTGGAAGTCCCCGACCAACGAACTGGAAGTAATAAAGCCTGAAGGGCATTTGCCCGGAACAGACGACTTCATGATGATGGCCCGTGATGAAGAACGCAATGGTCGGCAGTACAGTGCTTACATTTTGAAGAAGGAAACCAGCAGGTGGCTACAAGCAGAGACAAAGATGCGGTATGGAAGGAGCTGATTGATAGTCTTGTAAGGGACAATCGGGTCCACTAACGGATCCTCTTCAGCCCATGTTCCTGAGAAGTATAGTCGGACCTTTATTTTGTGAACCTTCCAGAGGGCTTCTCCTCATGAGATGATCAGACAGAGTCAAGACGAAGAGGGAGAAGGCCTTCCACCTCCTGTTATCGACTCCGAAATGGAGGAGGTGTGATATCGTATACGCTGCAAGAAAAAAGCATTAAGTCCCGACGGGGTGCATGGTCGCGTTTTAGCAGTAGCTCTCATGCGAAGTGCATGTGAGGAAAGCTTCGGGAATTTCCGAAAGCATGGTAGACAGGACGGCTCTGCTTACTACCCAAGGGTGGTTGAGCAATTGGAGAATGATGTGGGCCACAGACTCTCAGAATCTCAATATGGATTCAGAGCCCGAAGGTCGACTGTTGATGCTCTTCGGCGGTGGCACTGTCGTTAGACATCGCCTACGCATTTACGTGTCTTCCCCACAGTACTCCAATGACTGTACTTCGGAAAGCTGTTGGGAACTCTTACAGCGGGAATACAGACGAGGATTAAAGGGAGGATTATATGCCCCATGATATATGGGGAAAGAATTGGTTGTGGTGTCCCAAAGGGTGCAGTTCTAGGTCCAATCCTGGGAGACATTGGCCACGACCGGGTCCTGCGGAGCCGATCCTCCAAGGGATGGGTGTTATTTGTAACTCTTATCACATCTCGGGGAAGAATCTACAGAGAAGCTGGCCGAAACAGGTTCCAACCTAATTGTCAGCCGTATTGTGATGCTGGGGCTTCGGGTTCGTCTCAAAAAGACTGAAGCCTTTATCTTTCGTTGGGCTGGGAGGAAAGGACCCCTCCGGGTGCACATCTTTGTATCGGAGAGGCGAAGCTGTGCGTGAGTCCTACGGTGAAATACCCAGGACTCATTATTTATGGATATTGGAACTTTGGTCCACATTTCCGTCACATTGGGCCGAAGATTTTAGGTCTTAATCTTCTGTCCAAATCCGGCGGGCCGGCTACTTCCTGATGTAGGAATATTAGTACGCTATGCAAGAGACTCTATTCCGGGGTTTGTAGAAGTACGATCTTGTACGGTGGTCCTATATGGCTATATTCTCTCACCTGTGTCAGATCTTGAAGTAGGCTTGTAAAATCTCGTAGATATGTATGTCATGACTATATGATATGGAATAATTATGAAGGTTATGTCCAAATGATATTAACGAATAGAAATACCTTCGTTCATTTTCGCCAGGAATGTATTTTATCCTAATGTTATTTAACTCAATAACTTATCTTAATTTAAAAGAACCGGCCAAGTGCGGGTCGAGCCTGAAGTACTTCGTGCAATCTATAAAACATCACGGTCCCTGTATGAGAACACCCTCAAATAAATATTTTATTCCATGTTTTAGCATTTGTCGTTCAATTCTATAGCTACCAGATTCTTGAGACACAGATAGACAGACAGACGGACAGCGGAGCTTTGGTAATAGAGATCGATTTTCTGCCCTTTGGGTACGGAACCATTAAAAGTAAAAAATATATACAAATAGAAATTGTTTATTTGCAAAACACACTGCTACAACATAAACACGTAAAACTTCTTCAAAAGATAACACATCCTTGCAATCATAAAATAAGCTATTAAAAAAAGATACAAAAAAAAGATTAACAGGCAAGTTAGGTAAGGGCTAGCAACAGCGTGTTTCAAAAAATAGAGGGACCTCAGCTTAAGCCAGAAATTACGATCTGACACTGGTTTTCAGGTACACCTTTTGTTTTTTTCTCTTTTGGAGGTAACGTCAAAAACACGTGTTTGGTTTTAACAACCTTCGTTATGTAGCTAAACATTAAATAATTCATGCATACATAATACATATATACACGCATATACACACACATATATATTGCTAACATACTTACACCATATTATTGTAAAATTTTTATTCCTTGCGTTTACATTTCTACGTTTATCTTTTGATCCTGTAAACAATTGTCCAATTAAAAAAACTATAAGCTATATGTCAAAATTATTATTATATTAATAGTGTAGATTGACGAGAGTGAATTAACTTTTCTTTTTTTACCTAAGGATAATGCATGTTTTTTATAATACCCAACCGACCACCAGTATATATCAACACCTAGTCTCCCCAGTGACTAGCCGGTCTCAAGAGAAGGATCGGTCCTTTCCAAGAGGGAAAGGAGGGTCCTTTCGTGATGAAGACTCCGCTTAGTGACGCCCTCTTTTGTGCTCCTACAATCAGAGCAAACCGAAGATGAAATGGTTAGAGTTATAGTGCTGTTTTTAAATTGGTCTGTAATGATTTTTATTTTTATTGCATAGTGGGCTAAGGGATAACAACGATGACTTCTTCTTTGTAACCACTTCACTTTGTAGTATTTTTATGCCAATTATTACTTATATTAAGAAGCGCATGCATCGCGACTTAAAAGACAACATGTTAAACTCGGCGTAATGCGAGAGATGGAAATTGCACGATCTTGCGATGTTGTAACTAAAGACTTTTCATTTTACATACATTTTACTCAGCGGATTTGACAAATCAGTATGATGACTATAATAGGGTCTAACAATTCAAAGTATTTCATTATCCAAGACAGTGTTTCATTAATAAATACATAATATTTCACTGAAGCAGAATACCAATAATCACCTTCTCCATCTGCTAGAGGGGTCAGCTGCTGTACAGAGGCCTTCTAACCGTTCAATTCACAAAATATGAAGAAATCCCAAAAAAACATTTTTTTTTTTGGTAAAAAAATTTGATATATTTTTAAATAAAATGGTCATGGTAATGGTAATAAAAATAATGGTAATGGTAATAATAATTATGTGTGTATTTAAGGAGGCCACGAAGCGGTAAAGTTGTGATGATGATGTGATGATAAAATGAAATTACTTTGCCTAACTTGTAAATAAATTAACTTTGAAGTGTTATAAATACATCTTTTTTTTTCAAGTTTCTCAATTTTTATTTAATACGAGTCTAATGCTTTAAAACTGATTGATGGAGATCCACTCTTGGCGCTAAATTAAAATTATAACTAATAAAAGTAGGCTTTCAAAAATCAAGATATATTTAACTGGAAAGTTTCTTTACTTTAAGAATATATTTTTTTCTATTCTTAAATATAACTGTAGTTTATGATATACCGGCCAAAAATAAAAGCCTTGTTTCTCATTTTATTTGTTGCTAACTTTCATATTTTCACTCTGCCTACCCCTAAGGAACTGGCCTGAAGATGTGTCGTTGTTGTTCCAAATCAAATAAGTTAAGTATTTTTAAGAGTCTATCTGTGTATATTTTTCACCAGTTTGAAGGATGTTGAGTAGGCTATAAGGGGTTAACCACTTCAATGAACTTGTTTATGTTCCAAGTGTCTTTGTGTTTGATCCCCTACTACTTATTACTTTTTGAGCACTATCAGTACATTATCAAAATAAATTAGAAAAGTACTGTAATTATGTATTTCTTTTTTATTTGAAATGAACCATCGTGTATTTTTTATAATAAGAAGGGGAAATGACCAGCCGGAATTTTTGATGACTACGCCCGTAGGCTTCCTTATAATTGTTATGCAGACTTCCTTCTTGCCCTCCAATGGCCTACTGAAAACTCGTTATCTATTCTTATCGTCATATCATTTGATCGAGAGGGACCTCCCTTGTCGAGCCACTGTCTTTTACTGGTACCAAAAAGTTACGAATATCATGATAAAATTTGCTATCAACAAAATTAATTAGGACCGTGACAAAACAGTAAATATAGACCCGGCAACAGTAGAGACCTCAGTACAAACGTTGTTAGGGCTCGTTAACTACTGAAACCCTTTTGAAGACATAATGAAAAGAGATATGAATACTTTACAATATTAAAAGTTATAACATAGTTACATTCTATGAACATATACCTTGGGTATGGCTATTCAGGCCTTCGTATGAATAAATGTCTGTTGTAAATGAATTTTATTCAGTCAACAATTCGAATCAACTATACCGGAGCTAATAACAAGGTAATATGTATGTATAGGCACGTAAAATCTGATGACATTCAAAGATTAAGATGAAAGTGGATTAAATACGCGGAATTTTGCTGTGCAGATAGCACTGCGTAGCTGTCAACTTGTTGTTGATTTTTTTATTACTTTTATTATTATTTTATTTGTACCTTCTTTAGCATTATTATTTTGTTGAGTTTCTCTGTATTGAAATGGCGTATAAATGATTACTGAATAAAGATATTTCTATTCTATTCTATTTCATTCTATTCTATTCTACTTAGTACAAGTTTAATGTGAATAATAACTTTTTATAACCTAAATTAGCATTCAGAGCCATTTTACAATTACAATAGCTGCCCATAAATATCCGTACGTGATGCAGTTGCGTTGCCTTCATTTAACTTATTCTTGGAACCGACCACCGAATACTCACAAAACACGCGAAACGCGACGCGTACGCGAGAGGTACATCCCTGGTCGTGCCTATCCGATTCAGCTGCAACGCAGATATGGAATTATAAGCGTGTACTTACACGTTGCTTTAATAACAATAATGATAGTGATTATATAATTAAAGAAAGGTCCCAACCCTTCCGAAAAAAATAAAGTGTCTTCAAAACTCATCGAATATTTTGCGGAGAATGTTATATTTTATACTTTAAAATTACAGTACACTGCTTTGCTTCTACTCGCATAACCTAACATTATCTATTGCAGACACACTTTCGGCGTCTAATTAGAACTTCACAATTTAATGGAGATAGTATTCCAAGAGTAGATTTTATAACTGAAAATTTCATCCTTGAGTTGCAATAAAATTTCTTGGAAGTTTTTTTCATAAATATTATTTTCTTTACAATTGATGCGCTAATTCTACTACATTAGGTGCATCATTCATAAATACTAATTTCTTTATAATTGATGCGCCAATTCTACTATAGTTGGCGCATCTTCCTGTTCGTATGATATCTTCCTGGAATGGCCATTGCATTCACCGTCTATAACCTAGATTGGTGGGCTGAGTTTGGAATGCCAAGGCGATGGTAAGAAAAAAGAAAATGGTACCGGCATGTGTATTTTACGTCAGTTTCATAGAAAAAAGAACATGGAATTTGTAACTGACATTGAAAGTATTCACTCGAGGCTTTAGAAAATTTTAAAGGAACCTTAATACAAAAGTGTTTCCGTATCATGGAATTTTAGTTCCAGTTTGCTATGAAATTTGCACTGCACAAATTTGAAATTCTTTCCATTAACATATTTTTACTTCCAGATAATTCTACTCTATCAATTTTGAGACAAATATTTAAGACTTTAAGAATCCTAAGGAGTCCTCACAATAACAACTTTAAAAACACTTTAAATCTTAAAGAAAATAACATACCATAATTCCTGTAATTTAATATTCCGAATGAGTTTTGTATCCAACCCTTTGTTTTCGTACACCTGTCGAGCCAGAGGTAACGTACACCTGAGCCAGCGCTTACACAGCATGATCTTGAATAAATCAAAAATGAATTCAGAGCTAACATTTTTCCTTCGTTACATTTAGTCGATCAACTGTTGTAATATAGGAATCCGAAAAGATGTTATATACACCAAGCAATGTTGTGCTGTGCCCACCAGTGGCACAGCGGACACTGAGTCTGTTCCTCCGCATCAAAATTGTTTTATTCTTTCTTTTTTGTAAATTGTATTTTTATAATTTCATGTGGAAATAAATGGTTTGAATGGTTTAAAATGGTTCAAATATCTAACCCAAAGGAGTATTTAAACATAGGAAGGGATGGACATGAAGACATGAAGACTTCTGCATAGCAATTATGAGGATGTATATGGGCGTGGGTAGTCATCAAAATGGTGTGACTTTTATTTAACCCTATATACTACTAGAAAAAAACAAGGACCGGTATTTAGAACCTATCTTTATTCTATTATATTAAAAATAACATTGAAGAGGTTTAAATAAAACTAGACTGCAAACAAAAGTAATCCTTTATATGCCACTTGTCACATAGTAATCAATATGAAATTCTCATCTTGCTACAGGACAAGATTTAAAATCAAAATCTTAAAAGGAATTGAATATCTCTGATTTTCAAATGTTATGTTAGGTAATTCCGCTACCGCAGAGTAGCTCCATTGCGTAATATATAAGGAAATGTTTAAAGTCGAAAAACTATTTTTAAAGAAAAAAAATATGAAAGAAAGGCCGAGAAGAAATCGTAGAATAAAGAAGTATGTATATCAAATTTTGCATTTATCCGAAGCGACTTCGGAAGCTGAAATCCGAAATAATTCAACGCAATCATATTTTAATCCGACATAACATTATATCTGTTCAAATTTGGTTCGTCGGTATTCATAGCAGTGTCGACACATCCGAAGCCTATAGTCACTTGAACAACGGCTTCGGCGTCGGTTTGATCTCGAGTTCTACTCGAGTTTTCTATATTTCGCCAGGTATCACTTTTATTGCTTTACACTTATATTGGCCTCCTGCTTTTAAATGGGCCGCCTTAAGCTCGTTAACTACACTTTTTGTTTCAGTATCATATGAGCGAGAGGTAACATACTTGGTCTAGCCCAAATAGTCTACAATACAGCATAACACTACCTTTTACAAAATTCACTTTGTGTGGCCTTCCAAGTTCACTTGATTGAGCCATACCTTATTATTAGTAATAAATAAAGTACGAAAAATGTGTTTAAGAAATGTGTTATAATCAAATTTAATGGCATAGATGTTCAACACAGTAGCTAATGAGAAAACTCGAGCAGTAATTGTATTATGACCTGGGTTAATGTATATAGGACGCTACACGATGAGACGTTTCACAGAGTAATAATAAACCTTAGTGACCAATAACTCAGAAAACCTTTTATAGACTCTTATATCCATAAAATATCGCATATTACTATGATTTGTTAAATTGCAGCACTATCAAATCTTTTTATGGTATTGGGAGACAAACGAGAAATCGGAGACTACCGACGCCCATGTATGTACATCAGCGTAATTATACTGATGCGTTTTCCTCATTTTTACCTCACCCCGATGGGCCACCGGCTTACTTTACAGCGGTATCAAGTGATATGGGGAAGTTGTTAAAATGTATTGTTAAATTTAGACGCAACCTACATAATCACCGTAAAAAAATATTATTTATAAAACAAAGACAAACAAAATAAATCAGGACTCGATAGTACCATCCATATTATAATGAAAGATTCATTGTTCACGAGTTGATCGGCTACTTGATAAAATAATTACGCTCCACGGTAGAAGTGCCCATTTTCTCTCACCTGGATACTTTTCACGTGCGAATTTCCCGTTGATTCTCATTATTGTCTTTTATTTCCTTTGATTGCAATGAGGTGAAATGAATCGAATTATCCGCTGTATAATTATTAATTTTATAGCAGGGCAAGCGAACAACCGGAGTCATCAGATGACTTAAAACGTGCATAGACATTTGCATTATAGCTAAGCTGACGCTTTTTCCTCCTCTTGTCCTCTCCAACGTACCACCGGCTATTCTCGTACCGCATGAACCCGGCAGTCACCTTTGCGGCGGTATCAAGAGAGCGAAAGGTACCTTCTTGGTCGTGCTGGCACAATCTGGCTGTAATGCAACATGGTTGATTGTAACACTGAGATAGCCTGCGCAGAGATTAAGAGTTTTATTATTGTATGCGTTTACAGACCATATAAAATAACTGGCAAAACTTTATGCATCTAACAAGCATATAATTATTTGTTGGGATTCCAATATAAATTTATTAGATAACAACTCCACCAGCGTTAGATTTCAATCGCTATTAAAATCATATAACATGATAAATTTGTTCTCGGAACCCATAAGTATCATCAGCAGTACTCCAGCAACATTTGTATAGATAATATTTCAGTAATACAGATCCATTTTAATTGTGTGTATTCCTGTATGTATCAATCGTATTGAGATATTTAGAAATAACCTTATGAGTGACAGGAAATATTTAGAACATTATGACAGACCAGATTTAGCTTTTTGAAAATTATTTGAAATAATCAAGGCTCAACATAATGCTATTTCTACTACTAAAACAGTCAGATTTGATAGCAGAAATGGATTTAATGATCCAATCATTAAATCCATTTCTGCTATCTGCAGCTGCAACTGCAGGAATCCTTAAAGCCGACAAAGGATTTATGGTCTACACAATGAAAAGACGCAAAAGAGTAGTGAATCTTTTGTGAGATATGTAAAAAAGATATTCAAAGATTTTCAAAAAGGTATGTTGTGTAGATATTCTAATAATAATGTTAAAACGACCTGGAATATAAGAAATAGTGAAACTGGAAGAGTTAGATCTCGTAACTAAGGTTTTTTATCTTAGTATGGAAGATAAAATAGTCAAGTCGTATGAGGAAGTTGACTGATGTACCATGACACTACGAATAGTACCGGCCTAACGCGGGTGTAATCGCACGATGTTGCTTGGTTTCTTCTTCTCCAACAAAAGAGTCTATTGCTTCACATTAAGTAACGAAGTGAACGATTTTCAGATGAGAAGTGTAGTATATTGGCGTTTATTACATATTCTGAAAAAGTTTTATAGCATATCTGAGCTCGATAACCGAATAACAGAAATCGTTTCTATTAATATTCTGTTGCTCGGGGTTAGTACTCATACTAACATAGTACCGACCAAATGCATCAAACACTAACTTTATGCTTAATTTATAAATTAAATTCACTTTTTAGGTGTGATGATAATCATATTATGTTCTGACAAGTTCAATGCGAGTAGAAAATTATACATGTGTGTATATGATCCGTTTCCTAGACATCTACTTACGAACTTTCAAGCGATTTTCATTAAAAAATAGAGCGATTCCCGAGTAAGGGTTCGGTGTATTAATTGTGAAATTAACAATCATGTTATTCACGAACGTGGCTGGGGCGGATCGCTGGTAGTTCAATAAATTATGATTATAAATATTTCAGATCCCTAGTATGTTGCAGCAGTCTGAATGAAGATTTCCTCGTATTCCAGGTAAGCCTATTCCTCATACGTCGCGGGCAACACTGAGAAATAACTGTTTCATTCCTGCATACGATATTGCGAAAAAACACAATTTCATATACGAGTACTACACAATTTCTGCCTATCAAAAATCAAACCGAACTAATCTAGAATCATTAATGTTTTTATAGTATGGGGAAACAAGAAATGGAACCTTATTACGACTAACGAGCATAAGCATAATTACTATGTCGATACGTTTCCTCCTCCTCTCCTTGTCCTCGCCAGTGGGCCACCGGCTACTCACAAACTCCACGAAACACGACATGTAAGACGTCAATTTACGGCAGTACCATGAAAACGAGACGTAGCTCCTTGGTGAGGCCGAGCCAATTCCGCTCCAATGCAGCATAGCAATACCTCTTACTTTTTTCTTTATGTTTTTAACATACTTCAGAAATTATTACTACTTTTAAATCCTACTAATACAAATATATGTAGAAGGTACTCAAAAGAAGTGGAGAATAGTCGGTCGAGATATGAAATATATTACTTACACACTTTATAACTTCGAGTTGATCCGAGCTTTTCATTAACAAAATCGTTACAAAAATCAATTATCCATACTTAACATTGTAATTTTATTTGCTTCTTATTTTATCCAGCTCTTTTGTCTTTCAGTATAGCTCACCTAAGGTGGATTTATCCCTTGTATAATGCATTTTTCTTGAACTGACTTCACACGGATATTTCACAAAATGATACAACAATTATATGTATTTGTTTCGTCGTCGTAAACATTACACGTTACATAACTACGTGGCCCATTGGAGGGAAGAGGACAACTCATCGGCATGGGTACAGAATTTGGTCAAAAATCCTGTGCGTAGGTGAATGATCTTTTATAGTTTAAAAAATATGTTTCAAGCTTTAACTTTATGCTAGAAATATTCGAACAAATTATCAATTTTAATTTTTTATAAGTTTGTTTCTTATTACTAATATAATACGTAGTTTTACATGCCTGTCCAATTCGGCTGCAATACAGCATAACTACTACTAGCTCTGATAACCAGTGAGTCAGTGAAATAGCCAGTTTCAAATCAGTACTACCATTAAAATAAAGAAGCTACAAACATGACATTTTCTTAGTCCGTGTGTGCTAGTTCTAGTAAGCAAGATGACGATGGCATGAAAGTGTCTGCTTTGCGTTCGATTTGGAGGCCAGGACTAGAGTTGGAATGGTAGTAGAGCATTAAAATTCGCAGAAAGGTTTCATTTTATACGTATATGAGTGTGGTCAGGAAGTACATATTACCACCCTAGTCCTGGCCTCCATGCTGCATTGTACCAAATTTCTGCGCACACTACCTAGGTACTTCTCGTCCTGATACTATAAATAAATGCGAAAACATTATCTTTCTTCAGGCGCAATTGGGTAAGTAGTAAAGTACACTGAGAAATACGGGAAACGCACTATGAAAGGGCTCTTAAATTTAAAACATTTTCAAAATTTAATTTAACAATTTTAAGCGCGATGTTAAGACCCAGAGTGAGTAAAATAATAGCTTTTGAGTATAAAGTGATTGCTTGTGCTTTGTTTCACTTCGACTTTTTCTATTGCGTTTAAAGCAAATTTAATAGAAGTTTTGTTCAGTTTTAATGGAAATTCGTATGCACCAGTAGAAACATTTAGGAGAGAAAATTATGCATTCCGTGTTTAGTTTAATGCCGCCTATATCGCTCTATCGGCTTTGAAAAACTTTGTATTAACATGTTAAAAATATAACCGCAAATTGGATCTAAACTTGTTGTGACGGTTGGGCTCAGTAGCCAAAAATGAAAATAGACATACTTTGGGTGAGGCCAAAGGAAGCGCTCTTTGTATAACAATTATAAGAATAGACTAAAGAGCAGAAGAGGGAGGTGCTTTTGCGCACGGGGCAAGTGGCGGGGATGGAAACCTCACTTTTAAGCACAGTCCCACTTCCCTCCATTGCACTGTCGATAAATTGTAATATTGTCCGTGGTGTGGCACAAATCCTCTGAGTAAGTCTTGTCGGTGCCAAAAGAATAAAATAAAATAGGGAGCAATGGCAGATGACAATCAGGAGACGGGGCAGTTTGCTTGTAACAAACAGTGAGGTATACGCGTTTGCTCAGACATTGTACTTTTTTTTTAGCATAAGATCATATAGGGAATGAGCATTCCAAGCCTTTTAACGACTACCGACGTCCATGAACATTCATATGATAGTTACACATATGTGTTGCCCTCCTATCACCCCCCCCTC
>JAFELO010002428.1:0-16222 GCA_017140195.1 Eumaeus atala
CGATGCCGTTTAATGTTACGGAACGTGTTTAGGAAAAGTTGAGCTCGTCTTTCGGTTTGGCTTGTCAGAGGAGGCCGGCCTCCTCCCCTACCCTCTGACGTGTGGGGTCGATTTGCGCTTCAAATCGGCTAAAAGCCGTGATAATGATTTATTTTTATTTTTAGAGCTCTCTAAGATCGCGTTATTTTATTTCTACATTTATCTAAGCTCACGTCTTACGGATTCGAACCCGGGCTCGTTTCCGTAAGCGGGCTAACACCACATGTGGGTACTTGCTCTACATAGAAATACAGCATTTATTGCTTGTAATATTCTGCATCTATATTTATAACATCTATGGCATTAATTTAAGCAGATACAGTTTTAAATGCTTGTCATGGTCAACTTCGCAAATGTACAACTTTTTCATTTGACCATTAACAGAGTGAATAACTCAATGTTCGTTCTGCTGACTTAGCACTGACCACTAATACTACTAGTGGGTACTAATTTGCATCGGTTTTTGGTTTTCAACGGACGCGCATAATTTTGTCGTCCTGTCGGAATATTAAGGACTGGAAGGAGCATGCAGATATAATCATCGGGAATCCCGTCAAAAGTTAAAAGTTACACCTCCTTGAAAAGTAATAGTGTAAGGTCCTAAAATTTATAAAAATTTGTTTTTACGAGGATATAAGAGGATAACAAGGCATTGAAAATCACCACTCTCATAATCTATCTATGCTAACAGTATAAAGCTGAAGAGTTTTTCATTTCAACGCACTAATCTCATTAACTACTAGCCAGAATTGAAAAAAATGTTTTTGTGTTGAATAGTTCTCTTCTCGAGTAAGGCTATTTGTTATATCCGCTGACGCCACGACGAATAGGAGCGGAGTTACGCGAGTGAATCAGCGGGGTGATAATACCTAAACCCAATATGAACTTTATTACAAATTTTCCTGAAATGAAAGAAATTAATTTCTATTTCACTCGATTGACCCGTTTTTTATATAGAAACGAGCAATCGGAGACTTTTTACTACTATCGACGCCCATGAACATCAGCATGATTACTATGCCGATGCGTTGCCCTCCTTTTACCTTCCTCAATGGGCTACCTGCTACTCACAAACCGCACGGAAAGCGACACCGAAGATGTCTCTACGGCCGACTCATGTGAGCGAGAGGTACTTCGGTCGTGCCGGCCCAATTCCGCTGCAATGCAGCGTGACATCCACACTTCTTACTATATTTATATGTATGCTGGTCAAAATGCTTTAAAAAAAAGATGTGATATTATTATGTATAATTATTAAATGTTTGCTAATTTAAAATGTTAAACCAAATGTATGTGTCCGAAATAAAGGCTATTTCATTTGATTTGATTTGACTTGATCTGGCCAAATCAATATGACTATGGTGAAGTCAAAATCTGATCAGTATCAGGTGACATTTTGTAATACCTATTCACTCCACAGTCCCAAGCGAGGAATGATAAAAAAATGCGCCATATTGTGACAGATCACAACATATTGAGATGAACACTCTGCAACACACGAAAAGACAATCCGCCACAATTCTGGACCCGGCTATCGGCATATTAGGAATAGTCAGCTTATTCACTTTTTCAAAGACCGCTACGCTTCTGCAAATCCTCTGATGTTGTCTGTGGGCATCCGTGATCACTTACCATCAAAATTCAAATTATCTAAACCGCTACGCTATAAAAACAATAGGACCATAGGACATTTACTGTTATTGCGATAAGGAACTTTAAAATTTATCTATCATGCGTCGTCAAAAAATGTCATAGCCTCTGTGACACACCGCCGACGTACATCAAGATATAAAGTACAAACAGATCACATAATAAATATTGGGTTTTTGATAAAAAAAAATTGTTTCAACAACCACAACCAGACAATTGTCTACAGCTAAAGTAAGACAAATTACACATTCTGCATGTATCTACATTATATAAACTACTAAATAAGTATGTATATATTTATCGTACTGTGGAAGGCCAAGACAGATGTACCATGATCAGATTCTTCAGGTGCTGTCCTAAGATGGTGTCAGGAGTTCACAGATAGCGTGTTTGTATGAAGAGAGTTATGACGATGAGAATGTGGAGTAGGCGTGGCAGGTATGTAAGGACCGTGATATACATGCCGCTTTGCCTACGCCATTAGGGAACTAACTGTGATGTGTGTTGTTGTTGTTGCCAGATGGATATACGATGTGTTGTTGTTGTTGTTGTTGTTGCCATATAGATATGTGATGTGTTGTTGTTATATACACCTTATACTAGTGGTGTGACCGAGAATATCAGAACAATAAACAAACTACGCCAACAGACTGAGAAGCAGTATTATGTTCGGATCCTATCCAAATACTATCTCATTACATGTGTTCAACATTGGAACGGCAAGAGGACTGATAGTATTTATTTACATAATTAGGGACACTTTCATTTTTAAAAATGGTTTGACATCTAGTCTGGCCAAAAATTTCTAGAACAAAATGCCACTAATTTAATTTTTGATTAATGTTGATCATTTAATGTCTCTTAATCTTTCTGCAGAATGATTTTCTAGCCTCTTGCTGGAGATATGTTCGAAGGAAGTATGTTGAAAACTAGTATTTCCCTATGTTAGATCTGGTGGTACTAGTTTGTGTATCACAACACAATTTTATTTTTGACTGCTCTATACTGATGGAAGTGTCCAGTGCAGCTTTGCTTACTACAAGACAAATCAGGTGACGGTCTAAGAGAGTATGTAGTTGATAGGGGGAAATGCCCCCTCCTTTCCAGCAAACTTGAAGGATGTATGCCGATAGTTATTTAAGATTAACTAAAGTAACTATTATCATATTGGATGAGGTCCTCTCATTCATCTGAGGCAAAGCTGGCCGTGCATTATTGTGAGGGCTGGTGCATGATCATCAACCCCCTAGTAGGTGTACCATTGAAATAAAGGCAATCATGCAGGTAGTGGAATACGGTCAATGTTCCTTCAACTTTAATACAATAGTTTTATAAAACAACTTCTTTTAATAGCACAGTGGTAGAAGGAATGTTTGTATGTGCCCTACCCAGTGGTTAAGGATGTGAGGACAGCTAGCAAGGTGCCTCATGATTGTGACCTAAATATTCTCTGGGACAGGCCTATGTCCAGCAGGTGGGCATTCTTCCTGGGAGATGATCTAATAAAACATCAATGTAGAGAGTAGTAATCAATTTATAATTCATATTCATGAGTTTGGAGATTTATGATGTATGTATGATTACTGTCACCTATTTGCTCATAACATTAGCTAGCTAGTACTTAAATTGGCAATCTGAGGTATCAACTATGTGAAAAATGTGGCTGTGTAATAACCGACAGAAGTGATATTGATTAGTAAACAATTTATGTAAATGGAGATACATAAGCGAATTGTATAACATATGCATGTTTACTTTAAATATATGATAATTTATTTGATACTTTATTTATAAATGCCTTTTAAGACTACTGGCCCCCACCCACCAGCTGGATTAATCTCTAATTGGATGCTATTCCAGATTTGAAATAAGCTGATTGAAAGTAAGTGATAGGAACTCCTAAAGAACTTAGTATGCCACCAAGTTCTTCAGAAGTTCCTACTAAATTACTTCCTACAATTCCTGATGAAAAATGACAGAGATTTATAAAGAAGTATATGGTGTGCCAAAATAGTTACTGTTCCTGGTTGATGTTAAATGGCAGATACTTCCGTAAAACTCAGTGGTGTGCCACTGCAGTTACTGGTGAAAGTGGCAGAGATTTCTGAAGAACTATGTAGTGTAACACAATAGTAAACTCTTCCTGACAGATATTAAGTGGCAGAAACTTCTAAAGAATGTGGTGGAGTGTCAATACAGTTACAGTTGCTGATTGAAAGTGACAGAGATTTCTGAAGAACTATGTAGTGTAACACAATAGTAACTCTTCCTGACAGATATTAAGTGGCAGAAACTTCTAAAGAATGTGGTGGAGTGTCAATACAGTTACAGTTGCTGATTGAAAGTGGCAAAGATTCCTAACAAACTATGTACTTTACCAACAACAAGTTAAATAAAGTTATTGCTGGTAAAATCGTTCTATACTGGGATTGAGAAAATTTTATAGGTAGTGTTGATAAAACTTACCAGTATATGATGTAGAGCTATAGGAATCCGCTGAGGATGCTGACAGCGATCTGCTGCGATACCGTGCAGACTTTTTTAAGGCACCTGATTTTCCGCGTTGACCATCGAACTTCCCTACGCCTCCTTCAGCGTTACCTCCTCTGACTTGACCAGGATCCGTAACAGGACTATCGCTAGCAATGTTTGCCGTTGCTACACTGTCTTTTCTCTGGTGATTTGGTTCTCCATGCCCATCGGACATCTTGTATTTATAGTTATTCTATTTAAGTGATATTCGTAACGACTTGAATGACCTTTTATTATTATTATTATTATTATAGTAATTTAAGGAAATCTCCGTTTCGCTACATATGATGCGATGTTTAAAAAATAATGTTAATTATATGTAGAGTGTAATTGCCACTTGTTTTTGTGTTTTTATAATCCCTCTGAATTAATTAAACTAAAATAAGAAAAAATAATAACCGCAGAAGCGTTTTTTAATACGCGTCTGCGATAAAAACTATTACACCTGCATAAAATTATGATGAATTAACACTAGCATGAAATATGTATGTATAATGTTTAATATCGTTGCATTAAAATATCATTAATTTAATAAAAGCATTTCCAAAAAATGTGGCTAGTAAACGTACAGTTCATCGCAAATACCGAAACACTCCTCCCTTCTCTTCATACCCCTAGACAAAATTTAAACGTCAATTTTATCATTGATTTTGTAAAATCGTCATTGTTTGCTGTTAAAGCAAACATAAACAACGTTCGACTGAAAAATAGAAAGCAAGTTATATTCAAACGAAAGTACAGAACAATATACCTAGTGAATTAACACTATCCTATTTTAAAATTACCGTAAGATATTAAAATATAAAGGATAGTAGTAACATTTCCTAAAACTAAGTTTATATACGTTTTGAATACTAACAAATAAATGGGCATAAATTATTACCCATATTATTATGTTAGATACTATATAAATCGTAAATAATTAACGAGGCATCTCTTTTATTAAAAAACAAAAATATTTTGAAGTATACCGTTTTTACGATTAACAAAACGTCTATAGTTTATGGTTAGTTACGGTTTTTCAAATTCTTGTTTGTAATCTCTAGCGTCACCAATATGGTAGTGAAATGCATGACAACCGCTACACGAAACAACTAGAAAATAAATAAGGAAACAAAAATTGTTTGTGTGATAACCTATTGGTGAGTGAAAAGTTTTTGGTTACAATATTATGGCAAGATTAAAAAATATATAAGTACGGTATTATATATTTTTACAATGGCGTGCTTAAATCAATATGGAAAAATCCGTATTTCAAAGATGTCATTAATAATTGTCAGTCGTCATCAAACTTGTAACATTTACCGGCAGGTAGACATTATTTAATTAAATGTGTAAGCTTTTGCAATATTTACTATTCGTCATGAATGAAAATAATGCGAATGGTGTGTATGTATAAAGTTTTTGGTTTATTATTGTTTATTAGATACGAAACACGTCGTGACTACGTCTTGGAAACGTTGATATTCGGTGTTTGATTGCATCGTATTTATTTAATATTTTAGCATCCACATCCTAACACGTTAGATCAATATCATGATTTATTTTTAACTCCGTACCAAGAGATAGTAAATATGTTATGTTCAGTTGATAGTAATTACGTGACAAAACCGTAACTTTATCTTGGAATTTATGAATAAAAAAGTATTTTTATCCTATACGTAAAATAAATACTCAGACTGAAAATAAATTAAATATCTTATTAATGTAAATAAATGTAAAATTTCCGATGTAGTACTAAAATATATAATGACGTCATGAAATTCTTCCAATGACGTTTACTCTACATTCGACTTAAAAACAACACGATAGGAGGGAAAAATTGTGACACCACATGATGTTAGTCAAATTGGTAAATAGTTCGAAATATTGTTAAAAATAATTTACAATACATAAAGTTCATGGAATCATTAATAAATTTAATTTAAAAGATCTTCTATAGTGTCCAAGAGCATATTGCTGCCATACAGATGACATGAAAGTAATGACCACTGAATGAGGAAACTTATTCTATGCAAGTTTTATACTATAATCTAATTTCAATTAATCACTTAAGTTTGTCTTTTATATATGATTGGCATTGATTTACATAAATAGAAGATACATGCTTTCATACTAAACAGTAATTCTAAAGAACATCTGTGATTTTAAATACTTTTTACAGGCAGGTTCAATTTGAAAGACATGCATGCATGATTCTTACATATTTTTTTGCTAAATCAACCCACATGTGTGTAACATGTTTTTAAGTTTATTTTTACAGTTCATAATTTTACATTGTGCACATATTTTATACAGATGGGCTTGAGACACATGACTGCATATCTTGGAATTTTCGTAAATTAATGATGATTAATATTAATCCAAGGAAGTGTTTTCGATTAAGGGAGAATCACTGTAACAGAAACTTAATAGTAAGCCAATGTTAGCATACACCTGAGTACAAAACTGGTACAACCAAATGTAGGCTCTCTTTATCTAAAACAGAGATTTAATGAAAAGATAATTAATTAAAATTATAAAATTGCATCTACTTTAGTGCATTTTGGCTTAAAGAGAAAAGGAGCTGCTTGAATTGACATGAGATAGTAGTACTGTTGAACTAATTATATACTAGGCTTTTCAAAATGAAGATATTAATATAAATTGTAATAATCTTATATATAAATTGCTCATGTCACAATGTTAGTTACCTTACTCCTCCAAAGTGGCTTTACTGATTCTTACCAAATTTTATATGCATATTCAATAGGTCCGAGAATTGGCTAATGGCTATTTTTCACACCCCAAGTGATTTCACTTTGACTTCGAAATAGTGCTTAGGTTACTGGAGGTTTACCATGTCATTTGACGAAACTTCTTAAATGTGATAAAATCTTCACATTCTCTTGTTTTCATTGTATATAAAAAAATCTTCAAATATTTTAGATTCTACAGAGTACAGTTAATAAAATCGGTAATAATTATTTATACATCTATACACAAATAGATTTTTTTTTTTAGGAACTAGCTAATTCCTTATAGTACAAAATTTGTTAATTTAAAATTATTGGTGTAGTATCCACCAAACATTTTATTTTATATTTAACAAAAATGGTGTACAAACTGAATACATTATTCCTTATTACAAAAATTTTATTTGAATATTTTATTTCTAACATTAATAGTTATTTTTTGTAGTTACACAAAAACTGTCTGATGGTGTGGCCAAGAGTATTTGCACCTGGTTTGTAATAGAATAAAATTGTTTTCAAAAGTTTCCTTTTTTTACAGAAATTTGGTACCTGAATATTAATATCAAAACCAATCTTTCTATAAGAGTTCAATACATAATTGATATACCTGTAATCCACAGTGTAAGGACAAAAACATGTATTTATTTATTGTATAAACATGTACAAATAGTACTTCCATATCTTAAGATATGTATGTGTGTTAACTGTCGAATAATATTACAATAGCAACAAATCACTAAGATGTAATACATACTTCCAGGTCAAGTTAACCTTGAAGCTCTGTATAAAATCTTTTATAATATATATAATCTTTTTAAAGTGCTTTGTCACGTGTGCAAGAATTGTAATTTTCATAATTGTGTCCATGTATTCTAAAACCCTAAACAGATTTATATGGTAAGCTATGTCTTAGAATCAAAGATGCCTGATTCTCTCAAATTCAAAAACAATTAAATATATACGCTTGTTTCATTATCTTTTTAATTCACTTATAAATTTTTATGCATTCAGATTGTTTAATATTTCCGTTATAAGAGTTATGTATATTATGTTAAAAATAAGACATTATATGGTATGTGCTGTATTTTTTAAATTGTCATTTTTTCACCATTTTTTGATTTCAATGAAAAGACACTTATGGAAAGGATTGAACGGTTGAGATTTTATTCATGAGATAGCATGGACTTGAAAATGGAGTTTTAGCTTTTTTCTCTATTTGTACCAGTGTAGTTACGTGACTTGATTGCTTTGTTCATTATGTACGCAACCACAAAAAGAAAATACAGCGATTATTGAGAGTACAGATAGGGTACAGTACAGTAGGTATGAGGGTACAGGCGCTCAGACTATATAAGTCGGCATAAACATAAAAAATGTAGCGGGCCTCTAACGGTGACGATTACAAATCCGAATCAACGATTCATCGCTGGTGAGATCGCATTTGTATTCGTGTGAGCATGATCTTCGCCAACTTGGCTACAAAGTGAAGTTGCCTATAATATTATCGTCAATCACGTATGTTATATCTTGTATTTGTGATATGAACATCAATGGACGTGCGATCAATTTGTTGAAAACTAGCAGATACTTATGACTAAGTCGTCAGTCAAGTTGTTTAGATATTATGCAAAGATAATCGTGTTAATTCTTTTTAGGGTTCCCGTACCACAACAGGCAATCTGAACCCCGATAGGATTGCTGTCCATCTTGTCGTATGTCTCATGAACGCGTGGGCGTATAATTATTTATATTTTTTATTTTACTCCTTGAGAACGATTTTTTTTTTCAATTGATAGGTGCGCAAGCAAGCGTTAGTGCGATAAGGCGTTGCTACGCTACGTGCGTGCGTGTTTACTTGTGCCGTTACACAACGCGTGTAACGAGTTGGGCGTGAAATGTTCCCCACTTAATAGTGGAATCGAGATAATTCTCGTCGACCATAAGTCAATTCTCAAGGAGTAAACTCCAAAATATCAAAGTTCTAACGTTTGTTGACTTGACTCGTATATCAAAAGTTAGGACTAGAACCTAAAATTCTATGTAGGTTTTACCGTACTATTAGTTCTCACTTTATGACTGTATCGGGAAGTTCGTTCTCAACCCATGGTGCATGAATGGGACTCGAACACGATGTTTTTAGGTAAATAACTGTATGTTTTCTGATATACTGATATCAGAGATAAAACTTAAAATATACCGAATTCTTTAGTAGTTACTAATCTTAACACTATGCATATAGCGGACTTATATCTACGTACAAAATGGATAATGAAATGATAATATTTTCAGGTCAAGATGTCATCAGGTCGTGGTAGGGGCTACACGGGACGACACCATCTGCAACAAAGAGAGCCCCGACCCGGTGACCCGGAGCTCGAGGAGATAAATGCAGCTAGGACACTAGCTGAGCTGAGCCCTAGAGCTACAGGTGAACCTGTTTCCATTGAACCATTTGACGATCGGCTGGCGCTGTGGTAACATCGGGTATGACCGGCCTCGACCGACCGACTCGGAGTACGAATCCAGCGGTCCGTTCCGGCTTCGCAAGGATATGTCACAAAATATAACAAAACTCATTAATTTAGAAAATATAAAAATTATAAATTTGACAACGTCTGTCGGGACAGCTAGTTGTCGATCATTTCCGCATATAAGGATTTTGATATTTATTTTCAAAACCTTGGTTACATTATCGAATTTTTCATAATGATCAAGACGTTTTAGAAAAGGGCCTATGGTCATCACAGATAATGTAGGATTATAGTGGTAAATGAATTTTCCAAAGTAGTATTCGGATCCTATCAAACAAGCAATCAAATGTTCTTTATAATATTAGTGTAGATTACATTTAAAATTTCACAAATTTATAAAGAGTATTTAAGTATCTTTCCTTTGTCAAATCATGATGCATATTGTTATTGTAAGTAATTTAGACTTTAATATAAATTTTAACCTACGGCTTCAGAAAGATGGTATTGTTTTTAAAGCATATGTAGATTTCTATCCTTATGTGGTTTGAGTCTTGACGGGCTTTAACGTTAGTATGTTGTGAGATCCGTACATAGGTACATACCTAAACGCGACTAACATTTACCCGTCTTAGTCGGTCGAAAGTCGGGAAATGCCATTAAACTGATCGTGAGTGGTGTAAATTACCATAAATTAATGGAGGCTCCAAATTAGCATAAATTAAGGTATGGCGTGGGTGGGTGCGAAGTGAATTCCATTACAGCGTCATTGGAGTACTATGAGTGTTCTTGATGGTGCAAGGTTTAGGGTCGACAGGGGGATCAACCCCAAGAAATCGGGGGGTGCGAATAACTTGATCAATAACACAAAGTTATTCTTGTTAAGAAAAAGACATCACAGTAGGTTGAATTGCTGAAGCATTATGCTAAATTGGTGTTTTGAGAAAAACTATGCATAATACAGAGAAGCACAGTTATCAAAACGATTTGAATACCGTGAAAACAATATCAGATTATTCAAATTATAAATCTTGAAAAAGAAAGATTTTCCTTGTATTTATATTGTTTAAATGGATGCAAGCAAGAATAATATATTCGACAGTTAGATATATTCACCTACCTAACTGTCGAATATATTATTCTTGTTTGCATCCATGTTGTGTACCCACGATCTTTTGAGTGTGACTACGGACGCGTGGAATTTTTAACTTACATATAAAGTCTTCACATCTCCAAATGTAAGCTAAAATTACACCAGTTGAAGGCTAGAACCCCAGAAAGACTACTAAGTTCCTCAAAGTAAAAAACCGTCAAGTGATTGTAGTACAAGTTTTTGTAAGAGGTAGTATCATGCTGCCTCGGAATTGGCCCGGCAAGTCCCGGCTATATAAAAAAATAAGAGTCATTGAGCGGCAAAACGTTAGTAGGTACTGTTTGACACGTTTTTATCCCTCATTGTTTTTTCATACCACTTATATAACAACAACACATCATCACGCCAGATCCCTAACGGGGTAGGCAGAGAGAATGGAGCGCCACATGTCACGATACTTACTAATTATCGGTGTTAAAATGAGAAAGGACATGCTCCGATAATTCGGACATGTAGAAAGGATGATGGATGTAAGGTTAACGAAAAAAATATATCACTTATATCGTTTCTTTAGTAGTAAAATGCAAAGAATTCTTTAAACCATTGCTAGTCAAACGCGTCAGAAACGAGTGAACGTTAAATTTATAGATCCCGCAAAAGTGGATCTCAAGAAAATTGACATGGCGAAAGACGAGGATGTAAAAGAAGAGAAGCCCAAGGAGAAGGTGGACAGGAGCCGCGTGTCAGGCGAGGACGAGGCGACACTCCACGAGCTCTTGTACGTGGACGAGCAGTTCGCACCTCTTCTCTTCTTGGTATGTTAACCCTGTAGCCCATTACCCTTTATAACAAAACTACTGTAACGGATTATGTCGCGGTTTATTAAATATTTTACAATCCTGACGTTTCTGAAGCTTCACACCGTGGTTACGGGTGGACTGAGAGGACAGAAGTACAGATGTCACAAGTTATTAAATATACTCGGATGATTTTTTTAATTATTTAACTCACCCGTTAATCGGATTAATTAATTACTTATAAAATTATTAAGCATAAAACGCTTATTATATCTTGAAGCTTTGAGGTGTTACATTTAATTTGATTGTTTTACATATTTCCTTTTGGGTCATATACAAAAAATTACTTAGTATTAATCATGGCCCATGCAGGCGATTAGGAAAGGCAGGCAACGTGTTGACATAGTAGATATCAGCGATATATTTATATTTTAGTCCATATAATTTTATTGCTTTTCGTGCGGTTCCTGAGTAGCCCGTGGCTCATTAGGGAGAAATAGGGTCAATGAGGACAGCGCTTCTTGATATGCGAATGTTTATGGGCGTCGGTAGTAATCAAAAGACACCGACTGCTCGATTATCCCCCATTGCATTAAAAAAAATGTAATTTATTTGGTTGCCTAGTAGTAAATTAGGCAATAATCTAATATCCATGAAATGAAATCGTAATTTCGATTCATGAAATACTATAATAAGGTGTCCATCTGGTGAAGATGCGCTCGAGTACACGGTACTCGGTAACTCTGTAGAAGATTTGATTGAGATAGATTGATACTCCCATTTTCAGGATGGGTCATTGGAGAGGGATTGGATAAAGGAGAGCAAAGCACATAGTATAACCGTGCAGGCATCGAGGGGCGTCTGTGGATACCTACCTGATGCCACGGATTTTGTTATATCGTAGGCGGACGAAGGAGTAATCGGGTCCATTTGGTGTCTGCCGACGCCCTTAGCAACCGTGCGAATTCTCTCTTTTGAGTTAACATGCTTTATCTGTCACCTGCTACGCCCTACAATGTATTTACAATGAAATGTTTCAGTTGGAGCAGTTCTCACCCGGCGAAGACGGTATACAGTTCAACAGGAAACTCAGACAATTTGAGACCTCTGTCACCAACATGTGCCCAGACGAAGCTAGGCTGCAGTAAGTACCAAGTGCAATTCGAATTCTCACACCAAGGATTCCATATCAACATCTCCACTTTGTGTTTTTTTCTTTAACTTAGAACATATACTTTTAAATTAATGCAATAATGTGTAGCTGTTTATGTTCATATTTTCTATGCGATCGCATGAATGAATGAACCTACATGTCAGTTGTTAAACCTTTTTTTATAGAATAGCTGGCAAAGGAGCAATTCACATAATTACTATGCCGATGCGTTGCCCTTCTCAACTCAGGGGGCCCCCCAATGGGCCACGGGATACTTACAAACCGCAGGAAACGCGACACGGAAAATGTCACTTTAAGGCGGTATTATGTGAGCGAGATGTACTTCCCCGTTTGTACCGGCCCAATTTCGTTGCATTGGAGGATGTAGTGTCATGCACTATGCATGGCACTACCATCCATGCAGCATGAAACTCCCCCTACCTAATTGTGATTAACATTTGCTGAAATTTACGTCAACCATAGCCATTGATGTTCCTTTTTAAATACAGAAGTGCATTTGCCACTTTCCGCGCGGCTGCGCTGCAGAGTGGAGCGACTGCACGACGCCTGGCGGCCGTAGGCGCCTCCTTCACGCGCCAGCAGAAGCAGCTGCTGCTGCGGGGCTTGCTGCTGAACGTTGTCATGCAAGGAACTTTTACCAGTGAGTATATGCAACCAATGGACCTTTCATGAAATTGTACCGAAAAACAGATAATTCCTATATGGCTCTAGAGTCCTTGATTTGTAAAAGGTCTCACATTCATTCTGAAAGGTAGTGCTAATTGCACTGGCACGACAGAAATACTTCTCGCTAACTACTATCGTCTAGCGATACTGTCGCATTTCGGGCGGTTTATGAGACTCTGGTCAACCATTGGGCGCTGGAAAAAATAAGGGCAACACAGAGATAATTTTTCTTGTTTTATTCTCTATCCCATGTTGGAAATATGTGTTATAATTAATTGTATGCAAAATATTAACTACACTGTCCTCTGTTAATGCATTTTTTTTTTAAGAATTGGAGATCTTGGAGAGGGCGAATCCAATATATTTGATAAACGCCACAAACCTTATGGGAGATTATTTCGCAGGTAAATTCATTTTGTTAAGTGAATATTAAATCTCTTGTAAAAATGACTTCTTATTACATATATTTGATGTATTAAAAATTACGAAATAATCTATTTGTAACACAATAATTAAATTATCTTATTTGATAATTTTTAAAACATTTGATGAACATTTATCACTAATATAAGAATACGTAATTGAATGCTTTCTTTTTTCATTTTTGACATTATAAAAAAATATTTATACATTTTATTATATAACATCTATGGACTTGCCACACTATGTTAGCTTGTCCCGTGCTAATTACCCTAACGTTATTGTGTTATGGGTAGTAGACATAGACACGTGCCTACATGAAATCACTATTTTAAACAAAACTCAAATATAAATGTGTTCTTTTCAGAGGCTAGGCTATGCAATGGTAACAAAGTACACATTTTGGCAAGTCCGCTACTGCAGTACATGCGAGCGTTACTGGCCAGTGACGATCTCAGGGCACATAGAAGTCTGGCTACTCAGGTATTTACACATTAAGTATGAACACAATCTACTTTATGATGTCTATATACAGAATTAAAACTCTTTCCGCCAAAGTATAAATATATTGGTTTATTGCCATTGCTGCATTACAACAGCTCACACAATATGTTTGGTACAGCAAAACTGATAAGTAAAGACCCCTTTATTTTTTAGTTTTGCTGGGTATTAGGTTAAATAGGGTAAAGGAGAGACGTGCAAAAAATTTCATCTAAAGCCACTACTTTAAAAACTATTATGCGTTTCGTGCGGTTTGTGAGTAGCCTGTGGCCCACTGAGGGGGAGGTGAAAATGAGGGCAACGCATCGGCATTATTATGCTGATGTTCGTGGGCGTGGGTATAGTCGTTGAAAGGCTCTGATTTCTCGTTTGTTCCTGTATACTATAAAAAAAATAAGAATTTTTAAATTTAAGCAATCTTATTTTCAGCTGATGCAGAATGGAAGAGAACTTTTGACAGTGCTGTCGCAAGACTTAGACGAGCTTTCAATATCTATACGGCTACGTTTACTGACTCCGCCGCCTGTCAGTGTCATATGGCTTCTACTTTCTGCTGATTTGTGCCTAAATAAATTCCTCCCACTACCAAACACATTACAACAGTTTTATGCAGCACACCTCGAACTAACCACAGATGAAAACTTTAGTGAGGTAACATATGGCTCATGGAAGAAAACTAAAGAGGATTATCGTTCAGATAACCCAGACTCGGAAAAAGTTGGGCAAAATTTGTCACAACTTAATATTAGTCAAGATGAAGACACTAAGCCTAAATTAAGACCAATACTGGGCGCCGGTGCAGGCCTTTTACGTCAAGAACAAATGGCTCAGGAGTTTGACACGTGGACAGGTAAAACCAGTTTAGCCAAGAGGTACGATCTGAATTCATGGAGGCAGAGTGATGAAAAAAAGGAAGAAACAGAGCCTGTCTTTAACCCAACAGTTTTACCACCAAATATGCAAAATTTCCCTGTAGATTACCCTCCCCCAAATTTCAATCAATCTTACAATCAAGATAATTATGCTCATTTTTTACAACAAGGAGACGGGGCTTACATACAGTCAATGCAGGCAGTACAAAACAATCCAAACTATGTTGATCCGTGTCAATACTTAGGTTTATATGATGTTCCAAAACCTGAGAAAGTAAATAACGAAATACAAAAGACAGCCAGCAGAAGGATCGTCGAGAACTGGAGGATAGATAAAAACGACACAAAAGAGGATCCCAATAAAAATAAGAAAAATTGGACGAGACAAAGATCCAATGACAACATAAATTCAGAGGATGATAAGAGAGAAGAGAAAAGGTCGACATCTCGGAACTCGAGAGACCCAAAACCAATTTCCGGTCGAATGAACAGACGAAACAGTGGTGAAGAGGAGACATCTGGTAAAACACCTCCAAGGAGGCATGTGTCTGATGTACCCAGGAATCAGAAGTACTGGGATCACGACGACAGGTGTGACATTGAGTATAGTTAGTGATAGTGCTTCGAGAAAATGGCTAATGGTGCTAGTGTGTTTTTTAAAAACTAGAACTCATTTATGACTGGATGTTATGGTGAAATTAAATTAATTAAAGTAAAGAAGAGATGTGCTCAGATAACTATCTGATCATTTAGTCTCCATAAAGTTCCGAGTTGGTTGTCACTTTCATTTTACCATAGCAGTATACATATTAGAAAGGAAAATACACTAAGTTATTGTTTATTTATATTATGCTGTAACCGTTCTTCATTATCTGCATTTAGCAATAATTGTTGACTGTTTATAGTGGGCCTACACAAACCCATTCAATGATGGACTTCTCCTCTGAACTTCACAGTAGCAGGTCATTTATTTCATGGATTAGGATAGAGATTTCTAATATGTAACTAGCAGTGGTAAAACATGGCTATCGCATACCACAAGTACTTGTCTCCTCCTGTACATGGTGTTGGCTATAATGATTAGATTGCATGAACTACTAAATCCTTGTTGATAGATACTTCATATATTATGGGCACACGCACTATATATATATATATACTTAAATTTTTGTAAAGTATTTAATGATGAATGATAAATTTTAGTAAAAATAGTTTTATTACAATATCACAAACAAATAGTGTAAATCATGTGTCGATATTTTAAATTGCTCAATT
>JAFELO010002428.1:16347-28050 GCA_017140195.1 Eumaeus atala
TTGCTAACAGATATACTAGGTATGTGGTGGACATGTAATTTCTCTATATGAAGTCTCAACTGCCATTTCTTTAACGAGTCTAACTTAGCTCAACAGAAAAGCTCATTTGTGTACCTTACTAGAAGCTTAGCTTGAAAAATACCCAGTGAACAAACACACTGTAAGTACAAGTAAATTACTGATTTTATATTTGTTTTTTAAATTTATTACTGAATGTTCCGCTATTTGTGCGCCTGGCTGTTTCAGTTTCGGTGCGGCTTTAATGTTTAACCATAATTAGACATCCAATAATAAAATTTATATAATATTAGCACCATTATTAGTACACATTGTAAAGGAAAACTCAGTGAAAATTAAAATAAATTATGTATTTACTATTGACAATTGGTTTAGGCAATCTAAATTAATATATTTATTTTATATTTTTAAACATGAGGCAATTTGTAGTTGGCTAAAATTTAGTCTTGAGTGTATATTGGTTATAATTGTGTATGAATGTTATCTGGTAGCATTACGTTAGATTAAAATTATCTCGGTGTAAGTCTCCAATATGTACAGATTCGATAAAAATAATAATTTGTTGTACAGTTAAGTATGTGTTACATGAATTGACACAAGGTTTCACATAGTGTGTGTGCCAAAGGAAACTTGAATGGTACTATAGACATCATATTTACAGTTATACAAAATTGTACATTGAATTTGTATTTGTAATTTTGAAATACCTCAAAATCATGACACACAATAGTAAATAGATAAGATATAAGATCTAGGCTAAATATAATTTGAGTATCGTCTCTATGTTTGTAATTAAACTTGATATTGTTGGCGCCAATAACTGATATCCTTAAACACCATTGAGTAAAATATGAAAATGTGTTTTTGAAAAATGTATGTTTTTGTTGTTTTATTAATTTAGTATAAATTTTCGGGAATATTTAAGACTCGCTTTAACAAGAAAAACACGAACAAGTAAAAGAATAAGAAATGATATCAGTGTTGTGGTTATATATAATATAACATATATCCCTAAAAAATATGTAAATTTTACAAAAATTAGTAACATTCAATAGAAAATTTTGAACTTTGAACTTATTCCATTTATTGTAATCTCTATAGATCCTGTAAAACTTTTGATAACCCTTATACTTTTATGAAGTTAGATAATGTGAAAGATTTCCTTGTTCTTTCAATGAAATCCGTTTGGCTCAACAGTGGATTGTTAGGCGTATCAGATGAGCCACGTGGGCCAGGCGACCTGTTAAAGAATTAATCCAATACATATATAGAGTTGCATCGAGTAAATTATTGTGACTGCTATGCGGATTTATGATATGGTTTACCAAAAGATTTTGCACTTCAATACCTAAATATCGATCATTCGAATGTAATGTGTGTAGGTAGATAGAAATTTAACTTCGTTAGTTATTTCAAGTTTTGTTGGCGCCAAAATACCAACTGAAACTATACACAGATGATACAACAGATAGACCATAAACTTTATACATAGACTGATGAAAGCCGCTGGCGGCTATTACATTGAATAATAGTTCGTAAAAATAAAACTCAGATTTCATATAATTTGGTGTTAAATTTAGAAATTACTATATGAAGATAAGGCAAGAGGTGATTTCACCAATGTATAAATTAAAAATAGCTATTACTAACATTAAAAACTGCTAGTTATAATTAAATTAAGGTCCCCAACTACTACACCCTGTAATAAATGTAATAATCTGCCAGATAATAATTGATGGCTGTAGTGAAATTAAAAGCGTACGACTGTAATTTGACAGTATGTTGATGCTCACTGTAGCAGAACAATATGTGAGAACTGTCCCTATAAATTTTTGCTTGAACATGGGCTTTCAATACAAAATTTTGTGAAATTATGTTAGTAAATAAAATTGTACAGTTTTATCTACCAATGTGAAAATAAAAATATTATATTTGTAACAATTTTTTACACATCTCAAATACATTTTAGTAAAATTCCACAGCCGAAATACAGAGCTGTCACGAAATTGTTCAAATTTAACCAATAATTGTGTTTTAAAAACAGCTAGAATCTTAGCCTTAAAGGGACCCCTTAGAATAATACTGTGTTGGTCTATAAAATATAAAATGTTGATTTCCAACATTTCACTTTGTTTGACAAAACCTTAACCAGACAACAACAAAAAACAAACCTCAAATAAATTAAATGTGTTTGTCTTTAAGCAACCTGTTTGACTCGTCTTAAATAAAAGTGGAGCATACTAAAATCTCTGTGTACTTAAATTTATTAAAGTCTAAGCTCCAGTCCTCAAATCCACTGACCTGAAGTGGATGTAAATCATGTAAAAGAAACCTTGCACACATTGTGCCTTATGCAATTAAACTAAACAGTAATATCTTAGTGCAAACTGTAGTTAAGTAGATAAATAGTTATTAGACTTACTCGTTCAGATCAAACTAAAAAGCGAGATAATTGATTTGTATAAATTTTTTAATCGCTTTCTAGAATTAATGTTTCAACAACTCGTAGTGATGTGATAGTTTACAAAGCCTAGAGTAGACATTGGTATGTGCAAATTCGATCTATGGAACAAAGCTAGAGTTTATATAAACCTGAAAGCTACTATAGTTGAGGTTTTCCTTAATTTGATTATTGAACTTCAGGAGAAATTATGTGCCCAATTTCCTTATCATCAATCTGGACACATATTTGGTGTGGGGTTTATGAGTCCTCGTTTATCATCTACAGAAGTCACCACGCGTAATGACCCAAGTCGCGCATTATAACACGGTGGCCAATTGTAACACAATGTTCCAATGAGTGTGTTACTTTTATTTAGTTAACTGTAAGATCTAGACTAGATGCTTACCTATGTACATAACTCTTATTTAAATGTAGGTCATTTGTTTTACTTAATTTTAAAGATCAATATTTCTTATGGCATGAGATTTATCCATGGAGATTTCTTTCATAATAAAATATAATTCGTTATAGTCAAATGCTTGTAAACTTTGCGGAAAGTAACCATCTCGCTATTGTTTCAAATTTGTGTAACAGAAGGATAGGATATTTCATTGTTTTTGGTTGATACCAAAATCAGCACTCCATATAATAATTCACACAAGACAAGATAAATAAGATCTTGCGGGCATTTGCAATGAAATCTTAACACCTGTACAGTTCGCGCAACCACATTTAAGTAGAAGGGACATAGTTACAGGTTTGTACAATAAGAAAATAGAAAAATATGTAATTGTAAATAAACTCTTGATAGATTTTTTAATATAGGACGATAAGAACTTTAGAGGGGGTCTAAAAGATTTTACATAATTTAGCAAAAAACAATTCTGTTCTGGTGACACTATAATTTATCGTCAGAGGCGAATGTCATGGTTTGATTACTGTTGCACCTCCCCTGATTTTAGCTACTGTAACATAGTTATTGTATAGGTTTTGTAAGTTTTGGGAATGACATTTTTAAGTTTTGTTTGTCGACCATAACTACCCGCATT
The DNA here is from genome assembly GCA_017140195.1 of Eumaeus atala. NCBI lineage: Eukaryota > Metazoa > Arthropoda > Insecta > Lepidoptera > Lycaenidae > Eumaeus > Eumaeus atala. The sequence goes on from JAFELO010002428.1 coordinate 19,858, forward strand.
TTTTTACGCCCGAGATTAGGATTCATATTAATCATTCATTCCACAGTTATTCTTAATTCTTTATTTGTTCATCACAGTATTCGTTTTTAAAAATGTAATACCCACATACTAAAACGATCTTATCATAAATTATATTATGCTCCTAAATTTTATAACATTAAATTCAAGTAAAACAATGTAAATAAGCTTTGTCTTTATATAGATTAGACCAAAAGTTCAACGGATACATCGTGCGTCGACAAAGCTAGTCGAAAATTGTGTATTCAAAAGATTAGGTTTGTCTACAATCATATGAAAATTATGTAATCTCATAATAAATTGAAATTTGATTTGGGACTGTTTTTTGTTTTGTACAATAGTTCTGGCAAATACATTCCTCTAAATACTTAACTGAGGACACCTCCATCTTCACTACCGTCTGTGGGTCTTCTTCACTGGCCTTGGAGGGGTCTGCAAGTATTCCGTGTTTCGAGGTGAACCTGTTCACGAGGGGCAGCTATATATATATATAGGGGCAGGTGATGGGGCAACTCACAGATGGTGGTGGGTTGTTGCGCACCTAGATGCGGAGGCCATATGGCCTGAAGCTGGGGTTGCCACCGCGGCCTACTGGCCTGCAGGTGTGGTGGGTAGTGTTGTGGGATGTGGGTTATGTATGTGTCTGAATGATCCTCGTCCCGATTGTCGGAGCCGAAGGCCCTTCTCCGCTTGATGGAACACTGGACACGAGTTCACGAGGGTACGGCCGCCCGTCGGATGGTCGCGGAGGTTCCCTCGGGTGGGCGTGCGGTCCATTGTCCGCGGCACTGAACATGCCTCGAGACAATCGAGCCACAAACTCACCGACAGGCTCGAACCGCAGGCCACGCGCGATCACGTCCGTCCCGTGATTACTCGCAGGAATATGCTCTGCTGAGCTTGTGGGCGCTTCTGGCTTGGGGAGGTGAGCGCGTACCATGCCGGAGCAGTGTAAGTGAGTCGTGATCGGATGTACGTCTTGTATATCCCCCGTTTCGTGCGCAGTGGAAGGTCGGATGCAAGCACTGGTCACAGTAAGGCGTTGGCTGCCTTTGCCTGGTTTATCATTCGATCAATCTGCGAGCCCATCCGCAGCGTGCGATCAATGTTACACCCAAGGTACACGACCGGGGACCCCCAAGACAACTCCTGGCAACCCAACTTCAACCGCCCCGGCATGTTGCGCCGCGTGCTGACAAATAGGGATGCTGTTTTCTTCACGTTGACAGGCATCCTCCATTTGTCGAGCCACTCCGGCAGTCGATCCAGCAGCCGCTGCATTCGCCCAGTTGCTAGCTCCGGCTTTCGGGACGAGGAAATGTAAGCACTGTCGTCAGCGAACAGCGCGAGCAAGACATTATTTCGCCCTCTCCTGTAGGGTTGTTGAGCGTCGGAATGTCGTTGGTATAGGCCGCGTAGAGGCAAGAGGACAGGCAAATGCCCTGCGGCACTCCGGCACGTATGGCCTTCACCGAGGAGTGCCTCCGCTCCACCGCTACCCGGAAGGTCCTACCTTCCAAGAATGACCCCACCGACAGAGTGTCTCCCCTTTTTCATCTCCATGGCCAAGTGGTGGAACACTCGCGCCCACTGCAGTGTGGTCGAGTGACCGCTCCGAAAACCGAACTGCTCGTCCCTTGTTGGGACATACAGCTTCAGTCTCCGGAACAGTAGCCGCTCGAACAACTTGGCCACATGCGACAGTAGCGTGATTAAGCGGTAGGTTCCGAGACTTGCCCGGCTTTGGTAGGATGACGATTCTCCATTCCTTCCAGATATCCGGAAAGTGGGACGTGCGGAGAACGCCGTTAGCTATCCTGGTGAAAACCACGGCTGTGCGCCTAGAGAGGCGAAGGGCGACCTTCCGCAGCTCGGCAGGGGTGATAAAATCCCCCCGCCCAGCGGCGGAGGCGAGCTCGTCAGGAGCTCCCGGACGCGGCCTTCTACGTTCTCGTGGTGCTCGGCGGCGACTGGTGCTGTGGTGCGAATTGTGTTTGTAGGTGGCTGGCGTGCATGTCTGCTCGTGTCTGGACGTTGTAGTGGCGTTGGCCGTTTGAGTCGGTGAGTGGGCTGTATCCCCGTCGCTCCGAATTCACCTGGCGCCGGTGCGATTGATAGTGGACGATCCCCAAGCGGTATGCTTGGAGTTCAGATCACCAGCAACCAACACCTGGCCCCTGTCACCTAGTACGCAATGGACATCGGTGAGGTAGAAAGGGTGTATGGGAGGCCTATATGCCGCGTAGATTCTCAACTCCTCACCCGAAACTTGCACAACTACTCCGGTTGTGTTCATGTCAGAGAAGGGGCTGAGATCCAAGTCGGCGTGGACGATGTCCCTCCGAACGAGCATTGCCGTACCTCTGTACGCCCTGCCGCACGGCGACAGCTCGTCCCTGCGATACACGGCATAGTTCGCCATCTTGATGTCCTGCCGAGGCCCATGCCATGTCTCGTGACCCTACAGTATGACGTGAATGTCACACTCCTGGGCGAGCTATCTGATATTCTGGATTTTCCACCGGTTGCCGCCGGCGAATAAGGTGCAACGTGCGATTACATCGTGATTAGGAAATTTTCTGAGTCCTATTTTATCAGCTAATGCGGGTTTAATTTTGAAGTCAAGTTTGTTTTTGCTATCAACAAGTGCGTATTGGTCATCATTATCAGCCCTTATCGGTCCACAACTGGACATAGGCCTCATTCAATGAACGCCAAGACGACCGATCTCCTTCAATTCGTATCCATCCCGGACCGGAGACTACTGCACGGAAACCGTCTTCTCACGTACACTGCTTGTTGGAAATGTCCGCTAAAAAAGCATAAAATAGAGAATGCCACTGTAGGTCGACACAAAATTTTGATGAGCGTGAGAGTTGCGAGGCAGCGCCACAGGTTAGATAAATTTTGATTGGTCCATGCTACTCATCTAGCGCATTTGGAACAAAAAATATAATTCACTGCTATTCTATGACAATATTTGTGATAGATTTCTTCTCTACCTCATCCTTTTATACCTTTACATCTCTAATTGTTAAGTCCACAGATGTTATATTTACATCCCATGGTAGGTACATAGTGTGGACCGGCCACATAAGGCCCCCAATGCTCTCTATCTATTGAATACGTTCCGCCTCGATCGAACAGGACGGACTCCAGTAGTATGTAAGACGAAATACGCGTTATGTTCAGCAGCATGACATGAGGAGACACTAGCCTCTGTTTTATTTTGAAGCTAATTTATATGTTTCAACGAGTGTGTGTGAGTAAGAAACTTAAATCAAACCTTCTTTAAGTAGTTTTATCTATATATTTATTGTAAAGTATGTTAACATGGTATTTTTTTTAAGAAATAATTCCATTTTTCATCTATGATTTATGAAACACCCTTCAGAAACGAATAAAGTTAAATTAAAATTAATTATTAAGTTAAGTCACTGACATGGCTTAATGAATACAGAATTTGCGCAAAAACAAAAATCATTACAAAAAGGAGCGGAAAGGGAAAAAATTGGTAATTTCCTATTGAAATCTATTTAAACTTACTCTGAAAGCGAAATACTTATTATTTATTTATAAACCTAACGTTAAGTAGGCAATTTTCAGAAATCTAGAAATAAATATTAAGTATTTAATACATTAAAAACAAATGCTGCATTAACCATGTAGCAATGGCAGCATAGAGAAAATTTTGATAGTGTATTCAAACCAGCCTAAAATGCGACTGTAAAAATCGAATGATAAAGCAAATGTGACACAATATCAACTTTTTAACAGAGATATTAGATGTTACATTTAACAAACAAATTGATGCCATATATGATCTGTTGGCAAATCTTATCATGTTCAAAATGAGTAAATTAAAAACTCGTGAATGTTTCCTATGATCTCATATACATGCAAATGTTACTCGCATGCACAGGCCTGATTATAGTTTCCCTATTATTCACTTTAATATATCCTGCGTATTTACGCTGCGTTTGTATACTTCTTTACACTGCTTAATTAATCCATCTCTATAGAGATGGCCGCCAAAGCTGATATTCACATTACTCCAAGTTTGGATTAAAAAGCTACTCGAATAGGAAAAAGGCGAGAATCAAAAAATGCCACTACTTTATTTGACTCTTTTCGTATACTTATTTTCTATATTTTTTTTTTTAATTTGACACGAATAACTTTAAACGTATATTTCATTATAGCACTAATTACAAGAACATATTTAAGGTATTTTTGTAAGTATGAATGAATTAATTAAACTTTATAGAATTATGTACGTATCTGATAACAAATTGTCAGCTTAGAGACATGCAAAATGTACTTATCTTAAATCACTCACCAACTTTGGAAGCAAATATTAATAGTCGAGATGAAATTTCTTATTTCAAAGTATGCAGTTTGCGCACGTCAAATTTAAAAGTAAGCAGTTATAGCCTGTATTATTTACTGGACGGAACATGAAAACGGATGATATAGTAATAGATTAAGCATAGCAGAAGTGCTGGCAGCAACTTCTAACTGCAATTGGTTGTCTGTGTCACTAACTGCAACTCGTGTTTGATCTTCTGAATTAACCATTGAATTCCTTTCTATGTTATCTGGCATGTAACTTCTACCAAGGTCTAAGAATACCTGAAATAAACAACTATTATCATTAAATAATTATAATAACGTGCATATAACCTGGCTATATGACTAATTTATACATATTATGCATAAAAAAATGCTTACTTCATCATTTGGCTCCAATGGGTTTTCTAAATCAAGAACATTAATGTTTTCATCATCTGAGCTGTAATCTTCACTGTCTTCAGCACAATCAAAGTATCGACCCTGCAATAAATCAAAACACGTTGGAGAAGCATAAACTTATGTTTAAATATTATGTTAATAAATTTTTCTTTGCCTGACCCATGAAACTGGCGTGAAGACATTTTTTTTTTTAATTTATAAAATAAAATACAATAATATAATAAAATAAAATACAATAATATTAAACGCTGAAACTTCGTAAAATATTAATCGGTCTTACAGCCCAACACTAGATTCAATTCTGTTGTCTAGTTCATTTGTCATTTTGTCACATGTCAAATACGAAGTAACACTATTACGAAAACATTACTCATCGTACGATTTAAAATTGAAACAAAGAAAATAATGTAGGAAGTAACAAAAGTGTAATATGATATTCGACGTAGTTAATGATTAAATAAAATATATGTCAAAAATTGCTGGTGTTTTCAAAGTGCTCCATTATAAAAATTTACTAGTAATCAACGATGGCCTCGGCCTTAGCAAATGATTCTCCTAAATATCGCAGTAGTCTTATATGCTGCAATCCTATAAGTGCTGAAGTGGCATCGAGGTCATCTTCGTCAACTTCTGGTTGTGTGTCTGCTGACGAAAGCTACGACTCAAATTATATACCCAAGTCGATCGCTAATAAAAAATTAAAAATTCATAGTTCAGCTACGAGAGAAGAAATTGAAAGGGCTATCAATCAATGTAAAGACATTGTATTTAGTTCCCCACAATGTTCTGGTGAAAGAAAGTGGCTAGTGCGTTATTTAGTTGAGCTTAGATTACGCTTAGAAGATATAAAAGAAGATGATGGTGATGTGAGAGAAAGAGTGGCAATCAAAGGTCATCACTTTGAACAGCAGACAACAATTGCCAATAGGAAGCAGTATTGTGACCACTGTAGTGGGGTTATCTGGAGTATAGTTCAAAATTCCTACATCTGCACTGACTGTGGGTATGTTTGTCATTATAAATGTATTGATGATGTGTGTCGTGTGTGTGCCCATGTTATTATGACAGAAAAGGGAGATTTTGAAATGAGCATATGCCCTGAGAAAGGTCTGGCTATGCAGGACTATAAGTGTGCAGAATGTTCTACGGCCCTAACCTTTAAAGATACATGGAATGAACCAAGACTGTGTGATTATACTGGATTATACTTCTGCACAACATGTCACTGGAATGATTTATCTGCGATACCAGCAAGGGTCGTCCACAATTGGGACTGGGAAAAACGATATATATCTCGAATGGCATACCAAATGCTAACATTGTCTTGGTCAAGACCATATATCGATGTAGAGAACATTAATACAAAACTCTTTAAATTCATTGCCGAGTTAGAATGGGTCCATAAGATGAGGAAAGATTTAGAGTGGATGAGAAGGTATCTATGTGCTTGTAGTGAAGGGTCATTATTGTTTTCCCCTTTGTTTGTTCAACTTGGGGATGTTAACAAGAAGTACAGCATGGCACATCTACAAGCAATAAATGATGGCAGCTTAGAATCTGAATTAACAGAGTTGACAGAAACTTGCAGATCTCATATAAATGGATGTGCACTGTGCTCAGGCAAAGGATATCTTTGTGAAATTTGTGGCAACAATGAAGTGTTATACCCTTTTGATAGCGGTGCCATAATGTGTGACAAATGTAATAACATGTACCATCGAAGCTGTTGGCTAAGAAAGGGACAGAATTGTTTAAAATGCTTTAGACTAAATGAACGTAAGAAAAGTACCCCAACAACCACTAATGGCATTGATTCAACTTTAGAATATGATATTGATAAATTTGTCAATTAGTTCTTAATTATATCTTGTGACATATTTTGAATTTTATTGTATCTTTGTATATTAAGTTTAAATTAATAATATACTTCCATTAATGTAAAATAAAAATGAATATAAAACTTATGACTTTTAAGGTGTAAACAATATAATGCAATAAATTTTTGAGCTTGTTTTAGTTTATAGTTGCAATAATTTTAAACTTAAATATATAGCACTCTTACCTATTTTAATTCCCTTTTTACATCAAAGGGTACATAATAATAAATTTAAAGGAAATCATTTTACACTAATAACTGTCCTACAATTTTTTTTACTATATTTTGTGTAAGCTGATATAAAAAGTTATTAATCTAATTAAGGATTGTCAATGGTCAAAATCAAGCAAAAATGGCATCATCCTACATTTTTTCATTAATATTTTCCATATTTAGTCTTAACTGGGACATGAATAAGAACTTATTTCAAGATCTTAGCCTCGCTAGTAATAAACTGGATTTTACTCAAGGTAGGGTACCAAATCAAACTCAGCAAAAATGTTTTTGATCTGGGGCAAACATACTGGACTTTTATGATGCTAACATTGATTTTAAAATTCCATTCTCCTCTAGAGAAGTGGTGTGAAGATGTGTAATATTGTATTAGTAATTGCGACAACAGTCATTATTAATGTATATAAAGCAATAGTGGTAATTAATGAAAGTAATGTGGCTTCTAATGAACTGATTCTAGTCCAATAAATATTTTTTTACATCCAACAATATACATTTGTTGATATGGGTAGACAAACAAGCTAAGAATTAATTATGTTTTGTTTGAGAAGGGACTAGGTAGCGAAGGCAAGTAAGACTACACATTTAAAAGGTGCACTTAAAAATTAATGCTTATTATTGCAACATTATTTCATTGTTTTTGTTATTATTTGAAATTGAGAGCTTTACTGTATAATAATGTGTATATTATTGTATACAGGTTATATATAAGTTTATGATAAATATAAATTGGAAAATCGATTGGTGCTATAGAAACAGATTTAAAGCTAAGACTCATGAATATATTAATTCTGGGTGTGAATCTCTTTAAAATTTCACTATTGTTTGGTTGTAATAAAAAAAATATACTGATATGTATTATTGTTTCTTTCTTTAAATTCTCAAGTGGGTTGTTCAATCAGTCCATAGCAACAGGCATATTTGGTATAGGTATGCTTAGTCTGGCCATAAATACTGTTACAATTAAAAATAAAAAAATAATTTGAAATTGGAAACTGTCATTTTTATACTAATGTTCATTGTGTTTTCTCATTTCGGCGCGAATACATTGTACAATATTTTGCGATATCAAAATGGAGTGGGGTGATAAAGAGAACAGAATCGCTGTGGTTGCATTACACAAAATAGAAATGCGCCAAATACACAAAACTCTCCATACACTTGGTATTACCCCCATCTCATGGCAGCAGGGTTTAAAAATGAATGAACCCAGGAGGGTACCAGCAACGTAGAAGCTGGAGAATCCCTCCCTGGGCGTGCATGCTTAGATCCTGAACCTGAGCCTGAATGCCAAGGCTGCCCCACGTATTCTG
>JAFELO010002428.1:28234-47079 GCA_017140195.1 Eumaeus atala
CTCTTGATTTATTTTCTATTAAAAGAATCAAAAAGGAGTCAAATCAGCCACGTCGGGACTGTTAGCAGTCAAGTCCAAGCATTCGTCATTCTCCTGCGTCCGGTACATAGTACAAATCTAGCAATTAATCTAGTCGACAGAATGGCAAATCTTGAAGTCTGGATCTTATGCGACATGAAATAAGGTTTTAATTTTGTGTGCAGCGCATTTCAGTGAAGCGGCTGCGTGGGCCGCCGTACCGCGTGGCAACGGACTCCCCAGTATATACTGTGAAAGTCTTGCTTATATGCTGCAAAATTCAAAAACTTCGATAGCACGATGCAAGAATAAAGTGTAATGCACAACAGAGACTTTTTTTTTTCGGAGGGACCTACTACTGATTGGCGGCGCTTGTCCAGCCTTAACAGTTCGACAGATTACGGATAACAAAGACTTGTTAATAGTTGTATGTAAATTTCGTAATTGGAGTACATCTTTGAAACTATATCTATTTGTAGGTAGCTAATAACGTAGTTAGAAATTTTATATGCCGGATGAAGTTTCAGCTACTAATAAAGTATAGTGCTAGTCAAAAGAAAAATATGTAAATGTCGTGTGAAGCAACGTGAAAATTAGAGCACCCCATAATCTGATACATCTGATAGTAGTTTCATTTAGGACAGTTTTACCGGGATGGCCAAGTTATGGAAGTACGCCAGATATTATGATTTCTATACATAAATAAACGATTTTGCTTGTCAATCTATAATTAGCTATCTGATTAATGATTAATCATCTCGGGGCATATTATTGTGTATAATTGATTTTGATGGTGACTTTTGATGGTCATCATTTACCTGGCAAGAAGATGCTTATGAGTTACAGAGAACCTTGAGAAGTCTTGGCGCTACTTCATGTTTCAAGGTAAGCATGTTGGCTTACCTACATCGTACAGTGGACTGACAAAGCCTTATGATGATTCTAAAAGCGAATATAAATAGTGAAGATATTTTTTTTTTGTACAAATATGGTGAAAGCTTCAAATTTTGCTGGATTCTTTCAGCTAAGATCTTAATCCGAAAATACAAAAATGTCTAGCTATAAAACGTCTGTTTTAAAAATAAAACTACTACTAATGATATGAAAACGGAAACGAGCAATCGGAGCCTTTTTACAACCACCGACGCTCAGGAACATCCACATTATTACTATGCCGATGCGTTGCCGTCCTACCCCCCAATAGGCCACCGGCTACTCACAAAGAGCACGAGACGCGTCACTGAAGGTGTCACTTTACGGCAGTATTATATGAGTGTTGTCTAGGAAAATTAAACGACAGCACGGAACTGGGCAGTCGCTTTCGGCTGCAATGCAGGAGTGGCACTACCACTTATAACCTGTTTATTCCTGATCTGTCGCATCATTGCTCTGCGCTCTACCGTAAGAGGGGCTAAATCAGGTTTCTTTCTTAAGACGTAGCACCTACCTACTGGTTATAAAATACTTATATTAAAGTCATAATTTTTACTTGAATAACATTAAATATCTGCAAGGGTCTTTGTATATGTAATTGACTCTGTGACTAGCTGGATCACGCCGTCAATATTTACTTATGTTTTGTATTTGCCACATTTCTATACGTATGGAAGATATGGCCTGTGCGACCTACAATTGTTATTCAAATGTAATTTTATTTAAATTTTTAGATAAGGGGGCAAACGAGCAATCGTAGCCTATTACGGCTACCGACGCACACGAACATCAACATATTTACTATGCGTTGCCCTCGTTTCCTCTTTCCCCTCAATGGGCCACCGGCTATTCACAAACCGCACGAAACGCGACACTGCAGATGTCACTTTACTTCGGTATCATGTGAACGAGAGGCACCTCCCCGGTCATGCCGGCCGAATTCTGCTGCAATGCATCATAGCACTACCAATTACTATTATTATATGGTATTGTAAACTTGTAGAATTTATTTCATTGATTTTATTACGAAAGAGCATCTCCTTAAGACGAGGTTCTCAAGCGTACAATTCTCTTAAGACTAAGGAACTTTCTGTATAGAAAGCCAGGTGGAAGATTTTATTACGCTATGCTCACGCTAACGATAGCGAAATATTTTTATACCTTTTTATTTAATGTATGTCTATCGTTGATTGTGGAAATATGAGACAACATACTGAGTAGGTACGTGGGTACTTTTTTTGTTGACGCGGGGAAACGCATTTACGCGCCATCTCCGACCGTGGGCGGCGCACAGTGATGCATGGAGTTAGCGGTTCATGATGGCGCCGAATACACTCTAAAACCATCGCGAGTGCCATTAGTGCCGACACTGGTGTGGTGCCCCAGAACTACAAATCATCAGAACAACTCGACGGCTACTCAGTCCCCTAAGGAACCGACTTTACCCCCACAGATGGGTTGCCCGGCCACACAGGATAAAATTTGGTACAGTGTAATAGGGTGTGGTTCCCATCCCCGCCCCTCCCTCCTGCTCTTCAATCTCCTCTTATAAGAAGGATACAAAGAGCGCTCCCTCGATCAAATTAGCTTCGCTCAGGGTGTCTGGATTCATAGCTAGTCAGCCCCATTGCCATGACAACCATGATGGGGAGGTAGGTAGGTACCTACCAAATACTAAGATATTACACCTACGCATTTAACATAAGACTGGTCTCAGGAATTGGATACGTAGTCGATTTATACACTATCTACGAGTCTAAGATATTGTACCCATTTTAATATAACCAGTTAAACGTATGGATAGAGTAGATACAATTATTTGATAGAGGCTTGTACACAGCAGCATATGAACATAGAACTAAGGCAGGCTGATATAACAAGTGTTGTTTTCAACGAGTAGGTGTAGTGCAATGAGAATAGCCTTTAGAGATTTGGTGATGGATACCGAAGACGAGGATAAACTCTTAAATGTTTACTATATAATGAATGGAGTTGTTTGTAAACACAATTTGCCATTAATTTGCCATAACTAGAAAATATGATGATTAGAGCAGAAGCTAAAGATAAAAACTAGAACTTTTTTGCAATGTAAACAAGGCTCGTCTTGACTTAAAATTAAAATTACTTGACTCTTATCGTTCATATAGTAAGTATAGTAGCGGGCCTAAGTTCAAAAAATAATTATCATGTAAAAATATCTAGCAAGCAACTGTTATAGAATCGTGTCTTCATATTTGTGAAACACTTATCTACATATGCCAGGAATCTAGACCTAGACTAGAATACTTAGACCTAGAAGAGGCTAGTTGTCTGTAAATTGCTTTACAGACGATAATGGTACGGTGATAGCGATTATCTAATTGATATGTGGACGCATCTCCCAATGGTGTTACGCTCTTTCGCTCGCAGGCTCCGCCCATTCGGAACGTTACTTATTTTTTTACGTTTTATTACGTTGTAGGCGTTAGGTACAATAATACTACGTCATGTCACTTAATCGATAAAAGACGCCTGAGAAAATAGTAGGTACAGACGTATTAAGTAACTGAGAGCTATGACTGTTTGCGCTGTAAGAATGCTAAATATAATCAGTATCGATTAGGAGAGGCTAAGATCGTTTTCTTTACCATGTACTTATAGGTTATTAATTGAGCTTGTTTCGTACTTTTTATGCAAAGCATGATCTACTAAATATTTCCTTTATTATCCTACGTATAATCGAGTTAGAGTGAAGGAAATATGTTTGTATTCCTTTTTCCCCATTTGTTTTTCCTTACATACAGATTTTGTTATACATACTGTTTGCAATGTATTGGTTAAACTATGTTCAGATTGAACGTTTCGTTACATTTTTGGTCTCCTTTAATTACATTATCACCTTTCTTAATATTTCATTTAATTACATTTCATCATACTATAAAAAGGTAGAGTAAAAGGCTTGTATTGCAAAAAAATATTTGATAAATGCAATACAAGCATATTGGAATTTCGCAAATTAATTTTCTTTAAGGCTGAGATGTGTTTTAGGCTTTTATGAAGAAGATGCCAATTCCCGCATCAGCTAAGACAGCGGCATCTACTTCGTGACAGGGCGATGCGACGACGAGCGACGTCCCTTCCGCATCAGGGCGACGCAACGACGTCCAGTCTCCGCATCCGGGCCATGCGACCTCGTCTGCTCCGGTTCCAGTCAGAGAAGATGACGCCGACTGCGCCACCACCACGCTGTAGCTGCTGTTGGCTCCAAGTACGCCTGCGAGGACGCCGCCATGTCAGGCGAGGCCCTGTTAGAAATAAATTTCAAATAGCTGTCATTCCCGGATTCTCTTAAGCTGACATGAGAACCCCGTTTTTCCGCCTATAAAAGCGAAATACACGCGTGCTCCAGCCTCTTATTCTCTCTGTCCCGTTTATCCCTCTTACGTCGTCGTATTTTATTTGTTCTAATAATTGTAAAATCTGCGAAAATTCTACAAATGAATTGTTAATTGTTATTATTTTTGGCATTATAGTAAAAGTTTAATAAATTATGTGGACTTATTATGAAAAAAATATTCCTAAGAGCTGCTTTAGTGAACGGATTTTCATGCGATTTCCAGACATGGATAGAGCGATACCTGAGGAAGGTTGTAATGTACAATTTGGCCCCTGTTATTCACGGGTGAAGCCGGGGCTGATCCCTAGTATTATAATATACTAGGTACCTGACGAAAGCATAATGATTGTAATGGGATAAATATAAGGTACAGCGATTCAGCATTTTTTTCAGCGTCATATTTTTGAATATTATTGAATTCATATTATTGGATCATAGTTCTGTGTTTTAGGTCTTGGTGACTACAGAATAGAGTCCTAGATGACGTGATGTGATGAATACTTTCTCACAATTTGTTTTATAATAGCTTAGTGTGGGACAAATTAACAATCGGATCCATTTCGTGACTACCGACGCCCATTAACATCCGCATTTGCATTGGACTCCATCACCCTATCACCCCAATGGGCCGGCTACTCACAAAATACACGGATGGCGATAGCGTAACTGTAACTATACGGCGGTATCATGTGTGCGAGAGGTACCTCGCCAATCGAACCGGTTCAATTCAGCTGCAATGCAGCATGCTACTAGCTCTTACTGATACATATATAACATGTATAACGTATACCGAAAGAGAAGCGGGAGAGGAGGCTACTGGCGCACATACACTCACATAGAGTTAGTTGGTAACACCATTTATATAACACAGGCGTTATCACATTTCATGTTCTATTACCTACTACTTAGAACATAATTTATATTATCAAGACCATGACGCCGACGTAAGCATAAGTAGGTCGCCAGCTCGCGCCTCGGCGAATACGACCGACAGCAAAAGTGTACTATGTCTAATACATTGATTACTGAAAAACATGTGAAGCACAGTACCTATCTTAATGTTCGAGTATCGTGATATATTATAGTCATCAAGAAAGTAGAAATTCGTAGATAATTACATCATTTTATGTAGATTACACAATGTTTTGAGGAAAATAAAATAAGAAGTGATAAGCGTACGTAAACAATAACCTACTAGCTTCATAACTATCACCAATATAAGTAACCTACTAGCTTCATAACTATCACCAATATAAGTGATAAGCGTACGTAAACAATAACCTACTAGCTTCATAACTATCACCAATGTAGTCATAGTCATTATCACCATCATAAACATACTAATTACAGTGTCAATAATGAATATGATAAGTAAATTATCAAATTTTGTGAGATATTGGTTTGTTTGACGACGAGAATGAAGCCTATGTTGAGTAGAGGATGGATAGGTTAGTAGGCTGTTTAGGTCTTAAAGAAAGTAGAGATGAGTAAGAGATCGTAGCTCCCAATGATGTCAGTATGTAATGTAGTGACGTATCACGTAGATGGGAAATCTTTTAATTCCTACTTACACACTTTATCTTTGATAATACGACGTAGTACGTTCTCTACACTCCCTACCCACGTAAACATCGTCATTCGTATCGTCCAATGAGAAACGACGACTTGAATCACGCTATCAAAGTTTTTTTACATAGACGGTATAAATACTGAGAACGCTTACTTATCACTCGGGGGTCCGTTGCTACTCGGGAAACCGGTCGTGGCGGAGGGCCGGTCCAATCCTCCGCCATCTGAATATGTCGCCTAATCTAAGACGTCATGTATGGGTTCAATAATGATGGCATAAAAAATAAAACAGTTCTTAAAATGAAAAATCGAGACTTCCTCTCACAGCCACCGTAGTAGCTGCTTTGACTTCCTTTTTAGATGCACAATATTTTATACTGAGCTAATTAATTTTGACTGTTTGTGTTGCGACTTTTCAAACCATTGATAACTCTTCTTAATGTATCAATTATGTCATCTTCGGCCTCTGTTCGAAAGTTTATTATGGTTAAGGAAAAGTCATGTATTTTATTGTAACCAGGGACCCACGATACGATGTAAAGTCTCAACACAATCTGAGGACGATAACACATTGATAATAATGAATTGTATGATTAAAAAACCTTAATATGACTTAATAAATTCTGGCCTCCCTGTTAACTTTAGTCTACCAAGGGGCTTGTCGTGACGGTGACGCTGGGTAGCCAGGGTGAACTTATCGATAGAAGCACGCTCTCTTTCCATGGGGAAATTCTTCACTGCGAAGCTTCTGCACTGATGAAGTCCGAGACGTTCGCTTCCAACCAAGTCTAAACGCCTCGGTAGCTCGAACCGAGGGGTGTGATAAAAGCAGAACCCTTTTATAAGAATGGGGAAGAATATAGGATTATCATCAAAACTGAGCCGTTACTTCTATATTTAATTTATGTAAGCTCTAATTTAATTATTTATTATACTACAAATTCAGTAAGTGATCATTATTTAGGCTCATATCATGAGTCAATATTTTATCACCTTAAGCTCTATGTAGAGTTCATTCCACATTAATAATTATAATAATATTATAATAATAACTCCACGTAGAGCAAGTCAATAATTGAATATAATTTTATTAACCGATTGCAACCAAGTGGAAGGTTATTCATAAAATTTAAATACTTCGAGTATTGGTTATACTTATGTTGAATTTTAATTTTACGCTGTTATGTACTATCGCTGGCTCCTGATTGTTGAATAATTTCTCATACATGTCAAATACTTTCTTAGCTTGTCCCTTACAAGGGATGTAAGTACTACGTACATACTTTGACCATAAATACTGTTACAACAAAAAAATAGAAAATGTTACATTTGAATTTGGAATCTACTATTTTTATACGATTGTACATTGTGTTTTCTTATTTTGGCGCCAACACGTTGTACAACATTTTGCCATACCAAATGGCTGTGATTGCATTACACAAAGTAGGTATGGTGCCAAATGCAATTTTAGAACCTCTCTATACACTTGGTATTGGTCAAATATTTGTGTAGCGGGCTAATAATAGGTACAATGAGGCTACCTCTGTTTGTGACAAGAGAAGATCTGGCCGTCCACGTAGTGTTCGTACGAAAAAGGTTGACAAGGCAGTAAGGGAAATAATTCGAAGAAATTCTGTGCGGAAGCAAGAGATTTTATCTCGGGAAATAAGGATAGCACCTAGAACTATGTCGCGAACTCTAAGAAATGACCTAGGACTAGCAGCCTATAAGAGAGGCACTGGTCTTGGTAAAATTGTTTAAATTTTTAAATTTAATGTTTAAATTTTGTGGCGGAGGGCCGGTCCAATCCTCCGCCATCTGAATATGTCGCCTAATCTAAAACGTCATGTATGGGTTCAATAATTTAAACAACTACTACGGTACGCAAAGGCAGGTCACAAAAAATTTTGTTTACGGATGAGATTTTTTTACAATTGAGCAATTTTTAACAAATAATATATTTATCGTCTTTGCTTTAAGAAGCTTCCCATTTCGCCGACAGAGTACAATGTGGGCATTATCCGACTTCATGATGGTTTGGTGGGGTTATAGAAGGAGTGACTGAGCTATATTTTTGTGAAAAAGGTGTTAAAACATCGGCACAAGTGTATCGAGATATCATTATTGAGGAGGTAGGTAAATTCCTTAATAACACCATGTTCAATAACCAAGTATGGTCCTTCCAGCTAAACCCGGCGCCGGTTCATAAAGTTTGGTCGACGTAGACCTGGTTGGAAGCGAACGTCCCGGACTTCAGAGCTGAAGATGGCCGTTTTCAAGTTCCGATCATACGTTATAGCTTGATCTAAACGTTATAATAATTTGGAGTCCCTAAAACAATCCATACGATTGGCAGTGAAGAATTTCCCCATGGAAAGAGAGCGTGCTTCTATTGATAACTGGCCTCAACCTTTAAAAGACTATATTAGAACCAATGCAGATCACTTCGACGTATCGTATGCATTCTCACAGTCACGAAAGGTGACTGCGTAAGCTTGATCGGAGCTGAGCTCCCTACAGGCGGGTTCATCTGCGTCTTGTCACTAAGAGACGGTCCTTGGATTAGGCACAAGAAGAAACCCCATTAGTCGAGAGCCTACCGGGCGAGATCGCTGGTAAGCCCGGCAAAGGCCCAGCAGATGGCGACCAGCGCCCCAGGGCGTTAAGCACTCAGACAGTTTGAGGCGACTGCGCGGTCGAATGAGGGTTGGAGAGAGAAGAAGATTGATGGTGAGATAGAGATGGGCATACTAATATACCCTGGCAATAGGTGAGAGTATGACAAGCCGAGTCTGATTACGCAAACTCGCCTGTCTGGTTGAACGTAGGGATCGCTGGTATTCACGAACATTGCTATTATAGTAGTGAGGTGATACCGGCAATATCCCTTCGAAGTGTGAAGTAGGGAGTCCAGCTGGAATTGCGGAATGATGTTAGAATTTCCTGTATTAATAGAAGAAGGCTTGGCAGGGCGTTCTTCAACGCAATAGTGGTGGCTACGCCGTTGCTAAGGTCGGAGAAGAAGTCGGCTAGAATTCTTCCGGCTTGAGACCACAGGCTGGGGTTGGAAGGAAGTTGGCCAGGGGCGCGACATCGAAGACGCACAGGCGGTGCTTGCACCTTGGGTGGCAGGCGAGGGTCGTCAGCAGCGGTCGGCGCTGCTGGCTGTGGTGGACTGCGGCTTGTACGGCGTGCTGGCTGGGCGGCGGGCTGGGCTAATTATTCAGCGGGGCAGGGCGGCGATTGGGGCGTCTGTTTTAGTCTTGTCGTCCGAGTCGAGCGGCGTTGTGGTAGCGATCACACGCGCCGTCATCCCTGCTCGGGGGTTCTTCGGCTCGCGCACGTACACCGGGCACGATCGGCTATTTGCAGGGTGATCCCCGAGGCAGTTAGCACAGGTAACCGGCTCGGTCTTCGGCCTTGAACAGTCCAGGGTGGCGTGCCCTCCTCCGCACCGTAGGCAAACTAGCGTACGGGGGCAGATTGCGCTCGAATGCCGGAACATTTGGCACCGGTGACATTGGGCGGGCCCCTCATGGCCACGCCAGGCGTCGATGTGGATCCCGGGGATATTCATGTAACCTCGTATATCCCCGGGATGGTATTTGCGGTGCGCCGCAGGGAGGCCAAAAAGATACATCTCGGCCGTCCCTGTCTGGTCGACGCACCGTCGCGTGCCGTTATCGTACAGAAATATTCCACGATCTTGAACAGTTTATCGGATTGGGGGAACACGTAATAGGATAACTTTTGCCGCAGCCAAGTCCCAGACTATGACAATTAAGAGTCGTTTTAAAAGCAGACCGACCACTAGGATGATTGATACCTCGATTGAGTGTATCGGTGACCAAGATGCTTGGGTTACACATAGCGCTGCATGCGGTTTTGATGGGAGAGAAGGCCGCTAGCTCTTTCGGGAAGCTCTCACGTGTGTCAGGTCTCTCTACCTCCTCGTGAGGTGTGAACCGGGTTACTTCAGTTCCTCTACCACGGAACCCATTTTGAAATCCTGACATATGCTGCAGCGCTTTAGTGTCGACGCTCTCACTTGTATGTTGTACGTAGTGGATTATTACACACCCAAAGACCAGCTTTGATCTTATTGGCGAAGGCCTATAGGTCATGTAGCAATGCGGCGCTACCAGTATTAGCCGGCGTTCTGCCTGCCAATCTGGAGGTTCTTCGGGACGCGTGTAGAAGGATTGTGCGGGGCTCGAAGGCAAGGAGCGTAAGAAAAAGAAAAGTGCTATTGTGATCCACTTGGCAGTCACTCTGGGTCGCGTATGCCGACGGGAGGGAGCCGTACTGCTTTTTTCCAGAAATTACAACGCGTCTGGCATATCAATGGGTGGTACCTGAGTACGTTATTTCGCTACTTTACTTCATACTAACAGGGCACGTGTGCTTTAGAGGTCGCCTGCACAGGATGGCGTTATGTGACCTGCCATCAAGTCCTTTCGGTCATGAAGCTGAGGCCAGAGACCATATACTGTGTGAATATGACTTGTACAAAGACGAGCCAAATATCATGTTAGACGGCATTCAACGGACGACTATTCCGTCCTGGATTTGATTGCAACGGAACATTGTTTTAGGCAATTGAGGTCATTTGCGCATACATGGCACGTGAAGAGGAAGGATAGGTAACGATACAGCTGCATCGATATAATCAGGGCTGACGAGGCCGACGGCAACTTCTGTCTTGGTGGTGTCAGGCTCCAGAAAGGGGAGTGTGAAATAACAAGAGGGCACTTAAATAATATATAGGGAGTCAAGAATTGCACGTTGGGGGAACATAGTTGGTGAGCAAATACCCGTGCATCACCCATGATTCGCTCCGTATACCAAGAGATGGGTAAGAGCACGGGTGGATAAGTGCACGTCCCTCTCTGGCGCGAATCTGGCGGGCGTATTCCGGCTCGAAACCCGGCCTTTGAACACAGTCACACAACTACCTCTGCATGATGCGGTACTCGTCTTCATCGCGTGGCAGAAATCTGACACCATTCTCTACAGGGTGTGAGTTGGGAACATTTCCAATGAGGCGCCGCAGCTCCGCGAAGTGCTTCACCCAGTTCGGCAGGCGTTCGACCACCAGTGGCGGGTAATGCGGTGCCTTAGCGGTCTGTTTCTGAGAAGAAGGCGGTTGTTGGGCTGCGACGGCTATTTCGTCTGTCTCGCTCCCGGCCGTTGAAGTGGGTCGGGACGATACAGACCTGGAATCGATGTCCTTGGGTTTATGTGCTCCGGCGGCGGCGAATGAGCGTGCCGCGGCCATGCGCTGGGATGCATCCGCGGTTGCTACTACGTATTGCTTTGTCGGCAGAGACGTCGACAGTAATGTGGGTTCAGAGGCGGTGCACGCACGTTTGGACCTCGAGCGCGCCAATTGTTTTCTCCAGGGCAATTTTGTGTGAGCCATCTATGATCACGACACGCGGACTTCAAAAAGACGACACGAAGATTCACATTAAACAGTGATTCGGTGTAGGCAACCTCCATGAGATCACTCAGCGACCGCGTTGGCTTGCGCGGCCGCCGCTAAGCAGATGGTGGTGCCCACAAAGGGTGGTAATTACCGCTTGGTTGTAATAACTTCACAGCAATTGTAACTTCAAAGCGTAGGTATAGCCGGGAGTGATTGTCACGAGCGTATACGTCCACACGCGAGGGCCAATCCCCCAGAGCACTTCCGATAAGCTTTTTATATTTTAAATTGTTGTATATTTGTGTGTTAAACTGACACACTGTAAAAACAATAAATGTTATCTGCGATTTAAAAAATATTTTTATTACTATTACGGCAAGACTATATATGGTACAAATTGCTATTTTTATTTCCTAAGCCCATAGATATAACACCCGCGTTATTTTTGTCATGTAGATACGGTGCCTCGGAGGTGACGTAAGGGGAGGAGCTATCACTTCAGCGGAATTAGGCCAGTACGACCTGGAAGGTGATATCTACGGTGTCGTGTTTCATGCGGTTTGTGAGTGAACGAGCGAGGCGAGATGCCTCCTTTTCACGGAGGGCAACGCATCAACATAGTAATTATGATGATGTTCATAGGCGTCGGTAGTCGTAAAAAGGCTCCAATTACTCGTTTGTCCCCCCATGCTATTAAAAATATACTTTTTGTTTTAAATATCAAGAAGTATCAGAAAACGTAATCAGTAGTCGCATAAAGGCCTTAGATCATCCATCAGGGAAGAATAACTTTCATACTCATTTAACATTTATAAACTATTTGAACGTCACTAAAATGATCCTTTCAAAGTTGGTCTTTTTCACTACTTAGAAGTGAAAACGGCCTCGTCGTCACATCTGGATTAGTTCTCGTTATGCGATATTTTATTGCCCAGAGCGTGCCCCAACCGATGGCGGCGTGTTGTCATTTACGTCATCGCTGGTTCCGGCAGTGCTAACGGTCCGGATGGAGTTGGAGAGCGAGGTGGCGGACGCCAGCCGGCCGCGGGCGACGTGTCTGTCGAAGGTGTCACTGTTGTATCCCAGGTGGGGGAGCAGCGCGGATACAGAGTGCATGTTACCATTGGAACACGCCTGGGACTTCGCCGTGCACTGAAAAAGTTAGGATTTTGTGCGAGGTCCATACACATTAGCCCATAGATATCCGTATAATTGATTCTACTAAAAACATCCTGTAAAACAAGTCTTGAATGAGCTACTACTCTACAAAAAAAAAGTTCTTACAGATAATTTAGACAAAAAGGGAAGCCAGCCAAAACGCGTCTGTTAAGTGAAAAGAGGAAGAAGATGGTTTAGGTACGCTCTGTCTCTTTTTTCCTTCGTTTCCCTCTTGGTAATACGCATCCGAGATTAAATAGCTAAAGATATTATAATGTCACTTTTTGCTTCACTATTAACCAAGACAGACACTTGCCTTCAAAATCCTGCCTGTGGCTTCCCTTCTCTAGCTTTATTATGTCTGTGGGAGAGAGGCTATACATTAGACGATGTGCCGCGTGCAGGGCGGGTCAGTAGTAGTACTGAGGTCGCCTTAACATGACGGCGTATCTCGTTTAACACTTTGTAACTTGATACACTATACCTAAGCTGCATCGGAGTCATACGATTGGGAGTCGTTGGAAGTCGTATGACTTATACCTAAAATTTGCCTCATCTCTATAGAAATAAGGCCGTATATTACCCGTAATATTCGAGTAAAACGTCTGTGACATACATACGGACAGATGGTATGACTAAATTGTAAGCATTTAGTTTTTTTTGCCACTTGGTTACGGAGCCCTAAAATTGGCCGAAATGTTGCTCCACAGCCTCCACTATCTTCCAGTGAAAGTCACATTTAAATCGATTAAGCCGTTCCGCAGATTAGCCCAGACAAATAGAGAAGAAGGAATTGATTTAAAATGTGTAAGTAGGAACACAGGTAAAAGTATTTTTAAAATTAGAATAACTTATGATTGTTTAATATTGTAAAAACACACGTAGATAATTTACAATTATGTGGCTTGTTAAAGGAGTCCACTCTCTGACGGGGCTTATGATATTGACTTTAGAAGATAACGTCTATAAACATTATGAGTCAATATTCTTTCATCTCTCTCTCTTCCTCGTCGTATCTTTATGAGTTAAAGTTTCAGATTGTGGCGGACTAAATATTGTTCAGTATTAGTATCTTGTTGTCTTGTGTTAAATGAACAACAATACACATAAGGTATGAATAATACTAGCCTAACCACGAAGAATGCAAAAATTAAAAAAAATAACCCATTTATAACTGGATGGGTTTGTAGCACCCTTTGCATAACAAACAATAAAGAAATACATATGTAATAACTACATTCGTATTTGCAACTACTTAAAGGATAAGGGAAACTGGTAGGTTTTACTTGTATCTTTATGTATTAAAAAAATAAATATAAAAAAATATATTCTTAAAGAGTATATTAAATTTTATTACTAACATATTATATTTATTTTACACATTATTATACCTACCAAAATAAATTAATTTGATATCAAACTCAATTGAACTTTTCTTTTTTGTAATTCCGTTTACCATTATGTGTTAAAGCCTCAATTTAAAACAAAAACAAAAAATGTCTATGGATGTTTAAAGTCACTCGAATGAAATATGAATGTACCAAATTTTAATGGCGTAATTAAATAATCTGATTTTGTGTGTATCATTTGTACGATTCCTAATAGTTTGTTTGATTTGTAATATAGTTGTAATATGACTGGTAGTTTTATTAGTTCAAAAGTAATTGTTGCCATTAGCCACTCGTAATAATCGATTGTTGCAATAAACATAAAATTTCTGTCGACATTATAGAAACACCGAAGTGTGTAGTGTTGCAAGAAAGGTATTTGAATAAAATCTTTTTTGACGTATTATTTATAGCTAACCTTATCTTTTTGTTTTGGATGCATATTTACTCCGATTCTGCATTAAGTTTAACATTTGAAAAATGGATATAAATCTTTTAAAACAAAGAAGACTTATTATAACCTTTATGTGTATTTTAAGATTTAATGCTATTTATGCTATAGCAGTATCATGATTGTACATCACTATAAGTCTATTTAGAAATTCTACTACAATTTTGTACGTATTTGACTCTTTCATCTAATAGCAATATCAATTGCTAAGTGGATTTGGATGAAATTTGTCACAGTTGTAGATTACAATTTGGAATTATACTAAAATCCTTTCAATCCCGAAAAGAAAATAATGCCTCTTCTAGGCCAGTTCTGAAATAAATAAACTTGAATACAGTTTAGAAAATTCTAGGTGAAAAAATAAATGATAGTTTGTTAATCTGAACTTGTTTTTCAACTTGAGAAACTATCATATTCACAGAATTACTAGGTAGATGTACCTGTTATAAACTAAATAAATTGCTATATCTTAATTTTTTATTTAGCTAATATTTTATATGAAGATATATAGCTTAACAGGAAATGTAAGCTATAAAGCGTGGCAATATGCAAACATACCTATGTGGTATACAATATTGTGATTTTGGCATGAATTCACAGTCACTATTATCAAGTTCCTTGTTTTATCAAAACTTGAAAGTTTTGTAATACATGTTTCAATTATTTCCAGAGAAATGTCGAAAGAGGAAGATTATGCAATTCTAGAACCATGTAGCTCCGATAGCACAACAATTAAAACCGCGGAATTTAAAGATGGTACTTACCTTTATAACTAATTATAAATAAAAAAAATATTTTTATTGCCTATGTGAATATATTATTAACACTTGAACAACCAGAGGCTGTGTGTATTTTCGTTTTGCCTCACCAAATCCAAGGACATGAAAAACAGCATGAAATAAGCTAAATTGGCTGCAATGCAAAAATGATTGACCAAACACCTGTTACAAAAAATCTGGTTATGAAATAAGGTGACTTGAGAAATGTTTTTGTAATTTTTGAATTAATTTGAACATTCAAAAGGATAATATAATATATGTACCTACATTACTAGGGCCTCAAAAATTTTAAAAAGCAGTGTTAAAACTTGTCATATCTATTTCAGGACAGTTACAAATAGTTGAATTGTCACCGTATACAAAAGAATCTGAGGTACCTATATTTTTACTCTTCATAATTGTTTATATATTACTTTTTTAATTTATCTTCCCATGTACACATTTTAAAGCATTAACAATGTTTATTATTTTATTTATATTGTGTGTGAATATGTGTAATAAAAAATATATGTTGTAATAGATACAAATTTTGAATCTTCATTTAAATCCCTTAAGGATATATTTACAATAAACTGCATTATATACTTGCTTATTTTTGTAGTGCAGTAACAAAGTCTCAAGTTCCTGACCTTTGAAATGGACTTCTATAGAACAATAAATCCCTAGTTTTCCTCCTCAGGGCATAATTCATAGAAAGTTTTTTGTGAATAATGGACATATGAATGCACCTCATTGTCATCAAAGCTGCTTGCCAGTTACAATTTGTTTGGAGCAGTTTTTCTTGTGAACTGATCTGCCAGCCAGTGGAATACTTTATTTATGAGTAACACTGTTAAAAATGACACTTTTGTTTCAGGAGGTTTTATCAAATCATGTTGTAGCCGAAGGTTCAGAGAGCAGTAATGAGGGACTTAAGTACATGCAGTTGGATTCATCCAAAAATATGGTTGTGGACTATTTGAATCTAACATTTGTCAGGTATACATTGTTTATATTTGGTTTGAGGTATAGGCAAAGCTACAGACCACTCCTTAGGGGTAGAAAGTGGCCAGCCGCCTTCCTCACACTAATAATAATGAAGTTAGGTAAGCAAGCAACCAAGCAAGTTGCAGATGGACAGGAACACTACTGGGCTGTAATCCACATCTCTGACTGAATAAAATAATTCACACAGTGTACTCTCAGAATACCTAACCGGTAGGGTAGTTTTATTTGAGCCACGTAAATCCAGGAATTTATTTAGCAATTTTACTGGGAAGAGGTTAGAAAAGCTTTTCCATTATCAATAAATAAAGAAATCACGACAACATTGTCAATGGTTTAGTGTGCTGTTTTCTGTAATTATGTGGCGGGATTGTAGCTTCTGGATGTGATTTATTTTATATGTGTAATGTTTAATCTTTTTTTCGTTTATATACGTTTCAATGTGATCAAAATTAAATAAATCTTTAGTACAAGCTACTTCTGGTGACATTGCTTGACGCAGATAGCTGTCATGCATTCATATGTTATATAAAATCCTCCTCAGGTGTGATGATGGCCAGGAGTCGTACAGGCTTGTGTCTAACACAGAGTCGGAGAGTGGTGATGATACAACTGTTACCTGTGTGCTATCCAACGAAGATGGTGACGTTGAGGGAGAAGGTAATTTTTCATTATTGCTACAATTACATACTTGTATCTAAAACTCTAAATTAGTCGACTAGCCTAGAAGGAGTGCCAGATAGGTATGCGAAACATTGTAAGGATCGTACTATCTGGAACTATGTTCTCCTAGTCTACCCTATTAGCGAACTGGTGTGAAGATGTGTTGTTGTTGTAAATTAAATTATATGACCGGGTGTGTAGACACACCCGGTCACATAATTTAATTTTTGCATAATATCGCCCACCATGTGGTCCACACCACTTTACAGATGTGCGTGCACCTTGTGACTTTCATATACAAACGGACATCCATTCTATAGGGCACCTACAGTCTATAAGAAAAAGCTGATAGATTCGACACGCGATTGGAGTCTACTTCTTAGGAGCGAATATGATTCTCAAGCGACATAAGCACGGCATAGCCTCACGCACGACCGGTTCCTGTTTCACTTCATTTTACTCCTATTACATTTTTTTTACATATTGCACGAAACTGAAATGGTTTCTTATGGTGTATACTACAATAATTTGGTTATGTCTGCCTGCCTGTCCGTGCGTCCGCTTGTGACTTTACTCCGGGGTTTTTTATTTGCAGACCAAGAGAACAGCGAGTCGTACGTGATGGTGGAGGGTGCGGAGGGCCCGCTCGTGTTCCTGCAGTCGGCGCTGCCGCAGACCAACTCCACGCACAAGTCCGCGCACAACAAAACTGTGGTGTGTTTTTGATACTTTACTAATACTAGACATATCCTACTTTTGGTGTTACTGTAAAATTATCAATTTATTAGATCAAGAGGGAAGCAACTTTATTTAGTTTTTGCGCAATGCACGTAACACGGATAAAAAACGAATTGAAATTGCATAAGAGGAGAAGGCTGTTTGAGAAAGAAAGAAAATGTATGCTCGTAGTCTCCTTCTGTTGCCCCTACAGTGTTATACTAAACATAACTCTATGTCCTTCTATCTTTACTAATTTATATCTCCCTCTCAACTTTCGTTTGTCCTTTTGGTCACATTTTTGTAACGCTCTCGTGCCATATTTACCAGCTTTCACCCTTGGCCAAGCCTGCGTAAAGAACTATTTTGTTTTCAGTTTTACTTTAAAAAAAATATAGACATTTAATATGTTATTTCCATTGGCCTTACAAAGTCCTTTGATAGATTTCTTAAATATGTGTAACTACTTGATAATCAGTTTGATTGTAGATAATATTTTTTTATGAAAGCAATTGCACTATGCCTAATAGGAGGTGAGCTAAATGACTTCTGACGCCCATAGACAGCCACATAATCAGCACCCGCAGTGATTGACGTGGAACCCTTCCAGACCAGTATATTATATAGTAGCATGGGGTCGAACAAATGACTAAGAGTCATTTAGCGCTAACCAAGACTCGCACAACCAAAGGTTAGGCAGATGCCCTCCTATGTTATATCCTTCAATGGGCGATCGGGAATTTCATAAGCCGCGTGGTAATCCACATCACTTTACACCGGTTCTATCATTGTATGAGCGATAGATGGTGCAATGAAGCAATGTCTTTTAATTGAATATATTCAATGAAATGTTCAAAAACAAATGAAAATGTTCATACATAATAACATGTAGTATAGACTTTATAAAAATAATAAGACTTCAAACATGAACACGTCAGTTTTGGTTTCGGCCAAAACTGAGACCCGGACCGAAAGTTTGGTTTCGGCCAAAACTGAGACCCGGGCCGAGTTTGGTTCCGGCTGAAAAACCAGTTTCGGTCAGAGTGTATAGAACAGCGATACCGCCTCGGTACTACGTACCGTAAGACACAGCACGGCGCGGTCTGGAGACGGCGACCGCGGACATGTGCAGAGGCAATAATTATGTGTCAAATACATTACAGGACAAAGCTCTCACGCCGGCGGAGATCTTGGAAAAAGCGAAGGCATTACAGAAAGCAAAGTGAGTGGTTTATTTTATTAGTTAACATGGAATTGTAATTTATGAGAAATGCCTTGCTGCATCGTAGTTGAATTGGGCTGGCATGAATGGGGCGGGGACCTCTTGCTCAGATGTCATTTGAGGCAGCAAAGCTATACTGTAGCGTTTCGCGCGAATTTC